>JAODUG010004856.1:0-10329 GCA_027564795.1 Aphredoderus sayanus
CCTAATTCTACAGCTTACACACACATATGATGTGCACTGCTGGCACAGCAAGGTGTGAGTTTGAAACCCGAGGACAAAAGGAGGGTGAAAAGGCACACACACAAAAAAAATAGATAAAGAAATAATGAATAAAGAAAGAAATCCACACAGCAATGACACTTAAAAAACACACAAAATAATATACAATCAGATGGCAGCCTCTGGTGGCATAATTCAATACAATTTAGAACATCACAAGGGTTAAAATGAATCTCTCTCTACTTAAACAAAGGTTTTTCCCTGTCTTCCTTGTCTGTGGAAATGGAACAGTCAATATATTTCAGGCAATGTTTGGCTTTCAAATACTGCAAGGATCTGCTCTCTACCAGACTCCTGCAGGCACCACCCTGAGCATAATTTGGTCCCTTTTCTCCCAGATAGAACAGGTGATCTTAACACATAATATTAGACTTGTAAAATCCAATGTCAACTCAACCTTTTTTTCATGTTTTTATTTGAAGAAAACTCTTGAAGATTGTTTGTGTTTCACTGTGAAGTGTATTTGCTTACCAGCACTTGATGTTGCCTTAACCTTAATGAATCAAGTTCAAGTTCATTCGAATTCTGCAGTGTGCATCTTTAATTAAATCTTGAAAAGTTGCCCATGTTCACCATTCCAGCTTCTTTGTCTTACAACATCCTGATTCTCATCCTGGCGCCATAAGGAAGACGCATTTTTTTTCTTCCTCTGCTCGACACTGCCAAGGCCCGTCACTACGAGCCTGTGAAGTGGAGCATTGTAACAGATACAGATGGGCAGAAAGTTCAAAGTATAACTTTTTCCTTTTTTTGTTTTTGTTTAATGAGTTTTTCGGTGAGCGCATTTTCTGAGAATAATGCTCTCTCTGTGTGTCCAGTTCACCATTTCATTCTGGTTCTATGACAAAGTTGACAGCCTTTTCATCAAAATGAGATTTTAGATGAAAGTTCCCTGGCCTCGCCTTGCTTTCTCTATGAAAGGAGGTCCAGCTATCGTCGGCCAAATTACCAAGCGACATTAGACAGTTCTGGGGCCTGAAAACTGAAACTTCAGTTTCTAAAGTCAGTCTTGTCCTTTAAATTATCATGCTGTAGAAATTATGAATATATTTCTTGAAATTACTGTCCATCACAAAGATGAGATAGCCTCAACAGCAAAAGAAAAAAATCTAAATATGTTGAGACACTTTATGTTACCCTATTCTCCAACTCTGAGGCATAGACCAAACCCCTAGCCTGACTAATGCTACACTATATTTCTCTGAGTGGATTTTTATTGACATTGTGCATAATTAGATTCACTCTGCAGTATGCTCTCATTTCTGGACATCTCTAGGACCATTAAACATCTTCGGTAACTAAAACAAACGCTTACAAGTATGTATTTCATCATCCTTTCTTAAACCAGTACCGATTCCACCACAGATGCGAATACATTTAAAAACACATTCAGCACGTTAATGATTATGAGTTATGAAACTGAATGCGAAGTATTCTCTTAATATTCCTCACATTTCTAAATGGCATGCTTTATGTGGTAGTGTGGAAGATCTAGTATGATCGTAATAATTTTAAAAACTCCAGTTTTTGGGCAGATCATTTCCATTCCTGAGCAGAATTAATGTTTTGCAGCCAGTCCCAATGAAATCTTTGCGTTGTCTCTGAGAGCAAATTCATGCTCTGCACTTTGTTGCATTTAGTTTTAATCAGAATCTGAAGAGCGCAACGGAATGATGCAAAACCACAAAAATGTGTGTCTTTTACTCTGTGAGGGGTGCGGGAACCCACCTTTTCATATGCTGCCTGTATTGGTTAAACTGATGTCAAACTGTCAGATAGACTCATACCCCATAATGGCCGTTGGGTATTAAGGCATGAATATAATCCTCTTACTGGCACTATAAGAGATGATTGACTGCATTATGACAGTAACTAGATAATTGGCTTTATTGACATCTTGTAGTCTTACATTTCATCACAGTATGGTAAAACCACAGTTAGTTTAAAACCACTATAGTGAGCTAGGATTAGTTTGTAATGATGTGACCCCACGGATGTTCCTGACCCCCAGTTTTAGAAGCAATGCCTTATAGAATGCATTATGGTGGTGTTGGTCTTTCTTATCATGTGTCATTCAAACAACACAGGTTTGGAGAAACAGTAACACAAGGGAATGTGTTTGGATGGCTGTGACCATGCTTATAGACATGGTCTAGGTTCTGTACTGTGTGCATACACTCTCCTCTGCTTTACGACAGGCCAACCTTGAATCCAATCTGTCCACTAGGCAAGCATGTTGAATCAGGCAGGCTCTTGAATGTAGTCTGCCATGCTGCAGATGTTTATGTTTACCTCCAGACCAAAGATTAATATACCTGTTTGATGTGCCATAATTTGTAACTGGTAAATGGAACACAGGGATGATAATCAATTGTTTGGAACTGTCACATATTCTCAAAGTCAGTGTCAGCTCCCCAAGCAATTCTTTACAGTTTCAACTATCATAAAATATTATATAGGTTTTTTTATGGTTGATGTTATGGAGATGGTCCTAGAAGGCATTGTGAGCAGGTAGTTTACAAAACTCCCCCTTGTTTCAGGAAGATGGTTATACAAAAAACGTAAGCAGTCCCACATCTGCCACCACAGCATGTATCGCTACAGTCCAACTGGGCACCGAAGGCCTGACACTAAGAGCCTTTATGCCCTGTGGCTCTTGTGGCTTGAGGTTTTGCCGCTTGGTGACAGAGAGTTCTTGGAACTCCGGTGCCTAAGGGGATCCGTGAAGCCTCTCTGCCACCCCAAAGCCCATTTCACTCCGGCCACAGAACAGTAAACCTGGCATATGCAGAGACCAGACTGTGGTCAAATGTACCCCCCTTGCCCCCATCACCAAAATTAGGGCTCCCTGCTCTGTGAAGGAAGTGCAAAGCATGTACAGAGCTAAATGGAAACAGTCAGCAGAAAGCAGCCATCAGCTTAGAGAGGGAAAAGGGATGTCTCTCTACCCAACGTCTCAGAGTGCTTTGGACTTAACACATGAGGTCATAACCCTGGATAAACTAGAAGCTTGTTTATCTTTGATATGTGGAGGGAGTGGTGTCGAGGCACATTATATGTTCTAGCTAATATTCTCTCAGGCTATACCATTTCCATAGGTTGATTGCATAAGATGACCTGGCTCAGTGCTACTACTAAGCTATAAGCAGTAGCCGACATTATTCGGGTGCATTATGAATTTGTGAGAATTCATGACAGTTCATTAGGGACATTTCTTTCATTTAAGATTACATTTTTTTAATTGCTTATCCTTCATATATAGAGCCACACATTTGCATGCATTGTAGATTTAGTTATGCTATTTTCCTTTCTGCTAAGCATCCTCTCTGTAACTAACTAAATTTCATCATGGGAATGGATAAAAAGTCTGGCTGTCTGGCCTCTATAACATTTTGGCTGTTGTCAACATATTTGTCAACTTAAACAGTTGATGGTGGTCACCCACTATTCATTGGAAAGTATGACACATTAATTATTTTTGACTTGGAGGTTATTGCTTTTACTAATGTTGAATTAAAGTGTACCTGGCTTTTTAATACAGCCTTAAACACTAATGTGTAAAAAGCACACTAGCCTACAGTATAGATTTAGCTGTATGTGTGAGAACCACACATACAGTGCCACTTGTTTCATCTCATAGTTTTGCTGTACAGTATGAGCATACTTTAATGATTTTAAACTCTTTGAAAGCATACAGTTATATTTAATGACCTCTGTGTTTCTTTGGCTTCAAGCTCCATAATGAGTTCCATTGGGAAGCACAACTCTCTGTGAACCATGGACTGAGAGCCTTAAAACCTGAGAACATTCATAGGTATTCCAAAATGATATCAATCAAAACCCTTAGCATTAAAAAAACTCCCTATAGTTTAAAAAAGATTTCTGCAGCTATACCTTGTATGTTCTTGTACTTACTCACAAGACATTGAATTGCAGTTAAGAACAGTAGGCCAAATCCTTTGATCCTGTTTGTTCAATGTTTCCTCTAGCAAGCATATCTTCACAATTGCCAAGGGTCCTATTGTATATAGGCTAATAACAATAGCCGCCCTTATATCTTTCATATTTGGAAAGACAGCTTACCATGTGAGACTAAACTTCTACATTTTTCGAATTGGTGACTTGTTTTTACAAAATTGTTTCCATACTTGAAAAGTGGGGGGACACCCACTGTGCACATGTATGCTTTTTCTTCCACCTACACACCTCTTTCCAATCTCTTGTGGGGGTGAATGCATGGTCTGGTTAGTAAGGCTTTACCACCGTTGGCACCATACCTTTCCATGGCCTTCTTCTCAGCATGCTCTTCCATAATTGTGTTAAGTAAGCAGGACTGAGTTGTCCCATTTCAAGTGTGTCCAACCCCCATCAAACCATAAATAATTCAGATTTTGCTTTGAACTTGGCTGCCATTTTAACCAAGATTATAAAATATAGTATATATAATTACTCACTAATGTTGAAGTACAGCAAACAGCATAAAATATATAGCAACCTTTCATTGATATGAAAGTGATTCAACTTCAAAACCTAGTTGAGAGCTTGATATGAACTATTCAAAACAGCATAGAAGAGTAAATTCCTGCACTTTTTGTTACCATACAGGCTTTTATACTTATATTCACCTTTTGACCTTATAGGTTTGCCTTTCATCACAAATTGTTCTTTACTGGCTGAATTTCAAACTTCTATGAGGTACAGGTTTTATGTCACAACTTTTTAACATACACCTGGAATTACATTAATTCACTAATGGCATTCAAAGTATGATGTATTGATCCATCATGAATAATGTTCTGATTTTACAATTTCTTAACTATTATACAACTATAGTATATAACTAATTGTTAGATGTGATGACAATACCAAAGACCTGGTCATATCCTAGGAAAAACTGCCATCTTGTGGTCAAGCAATGCAATATCAGTTAGGTTGTGTAAAGAAAGAAACTTGTTTCAGCATTTGTCAGAGCTGTTGTAGTTATTGAGTCTAATTAAAATGTGTTCAAGCTGTGGACTTTATAATGCAAATGCACAAATATTTGCATAAGGCACTGATGAATGTGTGTGTAAATGTTCACTAATTAAGTCTCTCCTATGTAAGTTGACCAACATCAGTGTGTAGATTTAATATTTTACAAATTACTTTAAAACCACTCTAAAACCACCCAACCCACATAATACTGCTGTAATTTAGAGCAAATACTGTAGACAAACTTCAAGATTGTTTCAAGTGTTTTTGCTTGTAAAATATTTAAACTGTAAACCTGACATTAATGAAAATTGGAACATGTTTCAATAGCATTTATAATATGACAATATAAAATCTATCTAGTTTTGAAATAAAGCCAGGTGAGTCTTTCTAAAATGTTTATTTTTCTGCACAAGTAAAATGGAGGTTTTAACTTATTGGACCTTGAATTCACTTTCAATTGCACAGCAGCAGAGAAAGGCGACAAGGTTCAAGTTTTATTTTTGCACACCAGGCAAGATCATACCATTAATGTGATATGGCCTTTGGGTTTAGGGTGCATGATTTGTGTACCACCGCCCTGCATGTTGATGTCTCCCTGCTCAACACACCCGACTCAAATGAATGGATCATCAAGCTTCTGCAGACATCGGTAAGGACCCATCTACAAGACATCAACAACATGCAAGAGATGGGGCACCCAGGACCAGGATTGCGGACCACTGGGGTAAACGACAGTCAAACAGAAATGTTTCAATTTAGAAAGTAAGGCAAGAGAGATTGTTTTCTACAACAGACGTTTTTATTTTTCCGCACAATGTGAAAAAACACAGTTCCTTTAGAAGAAGGTGTTTGGTCTCTTGGTGGTAAAGCGGGGCTTGTGCTGGCGACGCAGGACCCTGTGGGGCAGAGGGAACTTGATCTTGGAGTCCTGGAGGGAGCAAAACACACGTCAAGCCATTTGCAGATAGATAAACACCACCATTTGAATCCATATTACTTTGTAGAAAACACAATTGTTGCCAGTTTCAAAACCGCCAGATATGAAGATGGGAAGCTAGAAATCTGGAAGAGGAATCTGGCTTTGGTTTTGGCAGGTTGTTAAACTGAGCTGACTAATCCAGAGTCAGTCCAATGAGAGACCTGCCACAAGGTGATACCAACTGTTCACCATGTGCAACATTTAGGACACCTACATGGAACTGCTTGATAGCAGGTCTGCGACACTTGTTGGCAGCGATTTCCTGCACCTTCATGATCTGGATAGAGTGGGCGCGGGCACGATGGCGGGCCCCCATATCCCGATCTAGAATTAAACAAAATATTCCTTTGTCACTGTGGAGAAGGTTAATGGGTTTTCAACTGCAAGTCATATTCAGCAGTCCCGTACTGCATTTAGAATCAGTAGCAGATAAATATATGGGCACAAGATGGTTTTAGAGTTGGCCCATCACCCTCAGTAGAATATACAGCTGAAGTGTAACATTACAACCTCTCATCCAAACATTTCACTCAAATTTGCATTTTGCCATGACAGCAACACATTAGCGTAGACAGAAAAGTAAGGGAAGCTCAAGTGCTACTAAATTACAAAACAACCACCATGGTGGGGATGTAGAGTTTGAAGGAAAGCTGTGCCATGTGGATGTGTGTCAACACAAGGACACTTACAGCACTGCGTGACAGCTGCAGAGGTGGTCAGGTCCCTGTACTCTCTGTACATGTTGTGGGTGCCACTGCGAGAGTCATAGCGCAGCCAGATGCCAAAGTTCTTCACCTTCAGAGGGGTCTTCTCATGTACCTGAGTAGTGAAATAAAAACCTTTTAGCCAAGTGAACCAAAGTCTGATCAAGAATACATGAACAATCTTTTGTAATAAGGACACCTAAGGACACCTACCAACCCACAGTACACAGTCTCTCCTGAGGCCTTCTTCATCTTTCTCAGCTGGGAGACAAAGTACCAGAAGCGAGACTTGGCCACTACATGGTTGGGGGCGAAAATCCTCATGCGATACAGAGGAGGAGCAGGGTTCTTGGCAGAGGGCAAAAGACGCCCAATGACTTTGTATTCCCTAAGCTGTGTGAGAGGACAAAGCAGTAGTTTAGGACTTGTCGGTAAACTACACAGAAGAGTATATTTTTTTACTTTGCATCACATACGTTTACACACACGTTACATGACAGTGACGTTTGTGTAAATATGCATGTCGCAAATGTGATGGAATATTACTTGTTGGACCTTGAATTCACTTTCAATTGCACAAAAGCAGCAGAGAAAGGCGACAAGGCTCAAGTTCTATTTGCACGCCAGGCAAGATCATACCATTTATGTGATATGGCCTTTGGGTTTAGGGTGCATTAACATCCAGTTTGTGGGCCATAGAAAAACGTGTCGCTTGTTATGAGTGAAAGCAGCTAACATTTGCTAAAGTAATAGCTTGGATGCTAAGCGTCTCGTCATTTATATAAATATACCATTGAAACAGGCCTAATAAAATGTTATCGTGAATTGCATCATACTGGGAATGTATTCTGTTTTTTTATAATGGACCATCACAACGCCATCGGCCAATTCAACTCAAACTATTGCCGTCCACATGTCTCATAAGCGGACGCCATGTTGTAGACGCAAAAGCACGGACGTAACAAGGCTACATTTGTAACTTAGAGATTGATGTTTACATCACATCGACATAAAAACGAATTATATAATGCTAAATTTGGCATACATGCTTAATAGAACGAATTGTATGCGCCCAGAAGGAAGAATTTAAGGTTTTACGTACTGTGCCAGACGCCTTCATGGTGTCTCTCGCTGACTGCCACAGTAAAAGAGGAAGTAGCAGGGCGGGGAATCACGACGTCAAGTACAGAGCTGGGTGGGTTCAAATTATTGGAATCGTTGGATTGGTCAAAAATAAATCAGACATTAGATATAACGTGTCTATAATTTTAGAAACATAAGGACAAATTGTCACAATATTATAAAATGCCAATCTTGGATGCACACCTAGTTTGTATCCCAGTCAATAATAAAACATACATACTTAAATTGTATCACGGATTAACATTCGATTTAGAGAGTATTAACAAATACAATGCGTATTATTCTAGTTTATATTCATGTTTCAGAGATTAAATCTTTATTCGCCGTAATTGTAATCTCTTCCGGTGGTTGTGACCCAGAGACTGTTACTTCCGTTGAGTGGACACGCCGTGCATTCGCATCGTAGTCAGATCGTGTCACCATTCAACTGATTTCTGGAGAATTCTTATAGCATGTTTGCAATCGTGGGATAAGTTATTTGGGAATCGGAATGTGATCGAGTTTCTACTAAGGTCGGCTATTGATCCTATAGTATACATGTTCCATAGCGTATATAATAGTAAAGAGCCTGCGAACTTTGTCTTCGTGGATGTAGTACTGTGCTGTACTAGTAAGTAACGTGTGATGGTGTGTTAAGAGAGAGGCAAACGTTCCTATGATGCACGTTTATTAATAAAACCCCATACTCTTCTTTTAACTTGTACTGTAAAGTCGATGTGAGTTTCAGTCTAAACCCTGCGCTTTCAGGGAATTATTAGGTTTCGATATTAACGACAACAAAAGTGTTTTAGCAAGGCGATTGACATTCGCTACATGGCTAATGCTAACGTGCCAGCGAGTTGTGTTAGCACTATTCTGCCATTCAGCCACCAGCTACTGTAACTTGGCTTTGCAGTGTCAACTTTTTTTGAGGAAAGGCCTCCGTGGCTGTTTCGCATAGCTTCATACAAATATATGAAACGGCTATGACTACTTTTTAGGATGACATATATTGTACGAGTCAGATCCAGTACTGTTACAGTAGTGTGCCTCAAACATTGAACATAGGTTGCATCATGTGTGGGATACTGTATACTCTGTCAGGATAGGCTATCATTTGTCCAGGTTCTCGACACTGTCAAAGGAAAGCCTAAACATTTCTGGCCGATAACAAATGCCAGATGTCTGTGTACATTTTGTGTTTCGTTGTCACAAGTAGTTTGATTATCACGATGCAGTAGTAAATAAAATGTATACCGGTAGTATACCTTTTTTGTTCTTTTCTTTTTTTTTATGGCAAGTGTTCCATAACCTCTTGGCAATTTCAACTAAATACAACAGTTTTACAGCTTATTACAGTCTGTAAATAAGTGAGAATGTGTTCACTATGAATTAATTTGATTTAATTAAATGCGATTCCTCTTCGTATTTGGTTTTCTAGATGTATAATATCTGCTTGATGGTAGCAGAGAGGAGTGAACCTGCATTGGAGAAAAGCTAACCCACGAATGGCCTGCCAGTCTGTTGCTGCAATCATGGATGAGCAGGCCCTGCTAGGGCTGAACCCAAATGCAGATGCCAGATACAGGCAACGGGTAAGAGGATCTTATTGGTTGGTCACCTGCATTGCTTGGACTTCTGTTGTAAATTGTTCGGTATGTGTAAGCAGTATTGCAGTACAGCCATTATTTGTGACTGTATCTAAATTTTCTCCATATCTGCAAATTATTTCCTGAGGGTGTTTTGATGTACAGTAGGACTACAGTAGGTCATTTATGAAGAGACATGACTATAAAATGTACCTGTTTTTAAATAACAAGCTATAATGTGTATATATATATATATATATATATATATATATATAATATACCAACACATAGCTGCACACAGAACAATCTCTGGCTAATTTCTGTTAAAGTATTAAGGCAAATCTTTGGACAGTTCTAGACTCGACTAATTATTGTTTAAAGTGTATCATTGTTTGTGGCTAATAGTAGCCTATTTATAGACAGCTGATACTGCAGCAGAATCTACAATGCTGATTTAATGGAAGTTGTATAACATTTTACAGCTGTTTATCCTGTCACATATTTGTCTCTGATACCCTTTATTTCTTTGTTTGCTATTTGCTTCTCTTTTTGCTGTAATTTCCTTTAGGCCATGGCATATTTTGAGCAGCTTAAAGCGTCTCAGGATGCTTGGGAAGTCTGTGGAGAGGCCCTGGCTAAAGGAATTTACAAGTGAGTTTTATATCCGGCCTCAATCTCTTACCATCAAAGCCTTATGCTAAAGTGACTGATTCATTCAGAAGTCTTCTTCTATTTCATGATGTATACACACTTTATCCCTCGTAATGTCCTCAGAAATATAGTACTTGACCACACGGCAGCGCCACCTGATTGTGTATGATTTGTGTGTTTTTCAATTGGCATTGCTGTGTGTATTTATTTATTTATTTATTTATTTATTTAT
>JAODUG010004857.1:0-10328 GCA_027564795.1 Aphredoderus sayanus
AAAGTCTACTACATAACTTTCTAATAGGCTGCTGTAAGCATGTATCAGACAGTCAGCACGAGTTGCTTATGTGACGTAGTGCTAATGGACGGAAGAGGCTGAGACTACACAAGCTCTAGTATAATATTGAGGTGCACTAAGGGTCATTACTAACACTGGCGCACTCTCGATGTAAGAGAATGCGGGCTTCATTGGGCAGGAGCAGTATCCATTTGTTATCCAGAACGTAGGCCATAGATTAGTGTTCGACCTGCGCTAGTGTCATTAGCGCTCTCCTTGTCCATTGAGCGGAGCTACGCCTGTACTGAGAGTCCAAGTGTGATTCAGCAGACCTCCGAAATGACTGGAAATTTCCCCTGAGCACACATATTTTACCCCAGCCCGGGACAGGTTTATGGGGCAAGTCCATAATACTGTCTTCAAACTAAACAATCGAGCATTATTGAGCACTTAAAAAAAAGGTCATAAACAGTGTTTATGACCGACTGTAATTCTGGGATTCTTCTTACAATTAGCAATGTAGCCTCTATCGTCATTTAGACTTATCTGAACCCGCTTGATTTAAAACAAGGCAAGCATTTCAAAAGAGCAACGTCAATTTAATTTAAGAGAGACTTGTGGGCATTTAACAGAGGCAGAGATCCGACATCAAGACGTATTTTCAATCACTGCTTGGCAGCCCCAGAGCGTACCCAAGCATCAAAGTATCTCCGATTTTCCCTGCTACCTTCACAACACTAAGGTCAGTCTTTTAAACCAGGCTGACCGTTTTCCATCTTATCCATCTCTACTGTTCTGTCTTTGTGTCATTTCCATCAGTGCCCTTTGCCCGCCTGATCGCCACCTCCAACCAGGCACGTAGCAGTCAAACTGGCGTGACGCTATCTGACAGGGAAGGCTCCGTATCAGAAAGTGTCATATCAAGCTCCCGTGTTCTGCCAGGGAATGCAAGATATCTTGCAACTCGTCAGGGGTCCACGGTGCCTCATGCTTAATGTCATACTGCTGTGTTTTCTGTACCCTTCTCCCAGGGGATGCTGTCTTGCTCCCTCTGGGCTTCCAGTCACGTTTTGACTTGAGGAGATTGTCAAGGCTACAATTCAATATGGGCCAGAGGGGATTGATTTTAAATTAGCGGCATAGAAGGAAAGAAAAAGAACACCACTACGTATCGTGCTAAAAATGTTATCTCATGTGCATATGGACATCTGTGGCGCTTTCTGATGTTACAAATGTATTCAAAAATACACCTGGGGAATTTCTCTCTTTTCTTTTTCTCGCTCCCAATGGGCAATGTGCATACATCAAAACAGTAAGGATAAAATTGTGTGACAGGTTTGTTGAAAAAAGTCTCTCATAAGTTGTGCTCGGAAGTGGATATGTGAAAAGGTACACTGTGAAAATCTATTTTCTTATCATCAAACAAAGATTGTAGTGGAAGACTTAAAATAATTTCAGCACTTTGACTTTAGAAAAGTCGAGTGTGGGTATCTAGTTTTCTTATCATTAAACAACAACTCTGGTGAGTCTTAAAATAATTTCAGCATTTTGCCTTTCTAAAAATCGAGTGTGTGCGTACAGTATGTGTGTTTCTTTCCATTGACGATGTGCTGCTACGGTGTGCACACGTAAATTCAATAGAGAGGCTTCAGGGGCCACTGTGCTGATATTGACTGCGACTGAGTTGCACTCTGCTGCCTGTTCAGCCCATTCCCAGGAGCCACTGTGAAAGTGCACAGAGGCAAATCTACTTTATTGGAGTTGCGTCAATCAGGACCATCTTTCAAGGTAAAAACACTGTCTTCAATTGTTGGTAAGAGATGCAGTAATTCACTGTAACTACAGTGCAATTTAATCCACAGTATGTGGAGTATAACGACAGTATCCATAAATGAGTGAGGCTTGCATCAGACATAGTCATAACAAAAGCAATTACACGCAGTGGTTCAGTGTATCCTTGGACAATCAAAATATTTGCATCATAATGGCTTGCATTCCATGGTGGTGGAAATATCACAAAACAGCACATTTATTAGCATCTAGCAACACTATTTACATTCCTGCCTTGTTGCTTATACTTGCAGAAAAACTAAACTGAAAAAACTAATTTGTCCATCTATTGCTTATAATATAGATAAGCTTACACGCACGTGAAACACACACTCAGACACACAGTGCTGTTAAGCTAATAAAACAAGTGCCATGTGTGGAGTCTGCAGAGCCACTGGCCTGCTGTCTTGCGGACTAATTACAGATGAAGCTCAGGGGTGCCGCTTAGAAGGGGATGCTCATTATTTTTCTCTGAAATAGAGGCTAATTGAGTGTTTTCAAAAGAGGGGTAATTGTTTGTTTGCGTCGTAGCTCTAATTCTGTGTGTTACCCGCCTACGCTGCCTCTCGGCTCGTGGGAGGAGTTGTCGCTTGGAAGGCCTGTGCCACATAAAGTGTTCGTGCTAATTATGTGGCTGAATATGCAACATTCAATTAAAAGCCCATGAAGAGGAAGACCATCGCTGGGCTAGTGGTGGAGCAATGACAATAATGGCATTTTACAGGGTGTTAAAAAAAGAGAGCCACTGATGAAAACAAAACAAACTATAAACAAAAAAATAAAATAACCCTACAAGCTGCTGCAGCGAAGTCCTGAAGACCTTGGGAAAATGAAAAGACTGTAAATCATAGAGGCTGTGTCTAGCCAGCCCTTTTCTGTTGCCCAGAGGAGAGGACAGGTGAACATAAAAGGAGAGACGGGCAGAAAAGCAGAGGTAACAGAAAAAGTAAACAAACACTGCAATGCTGTGCTTAGATGGTTTTCACTCCCCCTCAAAGTCTAACATAATGTATATCTATACATACAACATATAGCATATAATGTACATATATACTACATTAAACAGTTACAGCTTTTTCAAGTCGTCGAGAAGGACAGGCAACTAAAAACACAATTTCTTGGCAGTTCAGTGCACGTCAGTAAACAAACAAGTAAATAAATAAATAACCCAGAGAAATGCAGGGGACCGTAGCATTGCTGATGTGGTCAATCTGAGTGATTCAGAGAGAAGATAAAGGTCAGAGGAGTCTTATCTGGAAAAGCAATACGCACACGCACATGCTTGCATGCAGGTGCACGCACGCACTCACACACACAGCAAAGGTTTACAATAAGGGATAAAAAGTTTACAGTAAGGGACCTCACACACAAATGAATTGAAAGATACATGTAATAAGAAAAGAGGCTGTGAAAGTTATAATAAGTCATATTTTCACACTTTCTCCTTTCGAATTCCTCCATTTCTCCCACTAGGGAAGGAATGCTACGCTTTAATAACACCCTGGCGTTGTTGGAGACACACGTTACCAAATAGATAAACACCCAAGTTTTAGGCTTCACCAGAGCATTGAATATTCATGGTGGTTGTGGGGGGGGTGGTATTCCTGCAAGAGGTAGTGGCACAGCAGTTGGTCTGAAGAGTTATTCCTTACATGTGGGATATTAGTAATCATACCATTACACTGCTCTTAAGCTACGGAGTAATGGTCTGTCAAAGGGTGGGCTGGAAAAGGCCAATCTGCATGTAATCTCTTTTGATACCCTTCAGTGAGAAAGACAGCACAAGACACACAGAGAGAGAAAGAGAGAGAGAGAGCGAGCGCAAAAGAGAGCCAGAGGGATCGTGCTTGATACATCCCCGCATACACATGCACAGAGGGAAATACAATCTCTACAGCAGTTGTGGCCACAGGGGGTTTTATTTTTATGCTGCCGATTTCATCATCAAGGCAACAAATGTGCCAAGAGGGAAAGCGTTTGGAAGAAAGGAGTGCATGGAGCCATGCCGCGCTGATGTTTTGGTGAAATGGAAGGATTATCAGGAAACTATTAAAGCAATAATGATGTTCTGCAGATGTTTTACATACTGTAGCTTACATCTATAGAAGTCCATATACTGCCACACTTTTTCCAGTAGCTTCCTGTTGTACAGCAAACTCTCTCGGCTCACTTTTCACCACCCAAAAATAAAAGAAATACCCGGTCTAAGCCTACAGCACTATGGAGTAGTACAATAGCATTTAATTGCTATATTTACATTACTGTTGAATGAGAAATAAGGTCCGGCTCTTCAAAGAGGAAATAACTACCTACAGTGTATTCATGCGCCAGCAGAAAGCAATGATTTAGGTAATTAAAGCAATAGCTTACACACAGAATTTATCAGACCACTGATTCCTTTTGGTATCATGTCATGGTACGCTTAGACTGGGATCATATTTTATTCTTAATTATGTTTCTGAGACTCGGGGTGGGGAAGAAAACACAAGTCTGTGTTTTTTGACGATGAAATACTTCAAGAAACAGGGAATTATAACTGCTTAACTGTAAATGTTGCATTGTGCCGAATTAAGTAAGCCATCTTATTTAACTTCAAGGTATTATGTGGTATTACTACTCCTGGCACTTACAGTATCATTCTCTTTGAGGCAGTGTGTCTTCTTGATTATGATTGTCATAAAATGTAAAAACCTCATCAGATGCAGATCCAGAGGCAGGGCTGAGGCTGTGTTTCACCCCGGACACCAAAAGAGATGTAATCATTCACCACTTCCCACGTGTATTTTCTTGCACAAATTTGTTTCAACTCGTCTGCAAAACGAGTGCTTCTTGCATGGGGTATAATCAAAGTCCTTGCATACAGTAACTACGAAGAATAATCGATGAAAACATCACTCTGGGAGCCGTCCTGTATCGATTTTTCATAGACTCAGTCAATCCATCAAGGGTTGTGAGGGTCGAGAGACAGCGTGGGTGTGAAGCATCATTGATGGGCCGCTGAAAGGAAATGTGGAAAATGTCCCCTGTCTAATATGTGGCCTTTCCTTTAATGACACAGGCGTCTTGGCTCAGCAAAGGGGAAAATGGAGGCTGTCAACAGCTTTAGACAGCAACATTCACTAAACAGCCCCTATAAAATACATAAAAAATAAAAATAAAATAAAAACATACATAAAAATTGGCAAGGAAAGAAACTTGTGCTCTCGCCTGAACATCACAAAGAGGCGCACACATACACACACTCACACACAAATAAGTAAATATGTCATATCTCTATCAGCCACTCTGTGGTGGTGGGGGAAGGGGAGGGGTCAGTGACAACAGACAACTTAAGCCTCCGGCTGTCCCCGTTAGGCGCGCTCCCTCGGCGGCCGCCCGTTAAAGAGCACTGGGGATGCAGTTCTCCTCGTACATTATTCATCCGGAGAGTGTAAGTCAGCCCGGCGTGCACTTTTATTCCGCACCACCTACCATCCGTTCCCCAGAGCAAGAGTAGCCATGGTATGGGCTGCTTATCAGCCTGGTCTTCCAATAGCTCAAGGAAATGAGATCCATCTCAGTTTTTTCCGTTGGCCAGACAACACTAAACGCATACATTCCCCCAATGTACTTGTCTTTCATTCCCTCCCTTACAAACTCTATTTCTAATACGTTACTACTGACAGTTTCAGAGCACACCGTATATTGGATTTATTTGTTTTTCGGTGTAGTATGTGCCCTCTCGCTCCTCTCTATTAAACATAAATAGGATACCAACCCTGACAGAATTAGGCTGTGTGAGAAAAGATTAAGCTTTTTTTCCCCTTCAGCACAGTGTAACTGCATACCCCAGGCTTTTGTTGTGGCTGCTGCTACAGGACATGTACATCAGCGTCGTGAGCTGAGTGGACTGGAGAGGGTTCGTGAGACGATTCGTTTCAGTGCCAAGGTGACTAGAGCCATTCGTGTGGTTTGCCTGAGAAGGCCAACATTTCATGTGAGCTTAGTGTTTTCTACAGCCACGTGCTGACACAGATACGCACAGCAGTATACTTGCTAGCAACTGAACACACAAGCACATATAGGCACACAAGCAAAGCAATAATGCTTTCCTGCATCAACCTTTTGCTTTGTTAGTTTCTCTACTATTTAGTGTTGATTGGAGTAATAACATGACGCAGACTGCCATCCATTAATAAAAGCTTTTCTGTGTGCAGTTCTGAGGTGATGCCATTTGCAGGAACATTAGCCTACGTTATGTTTTTTTCCACCTTCTGGCTTATGCTTTTATAACAAATATATCAAACAACAGTGGTTAAATAGAGTATACAGTAATCATCCAATAACCTGTGTGCTGTCTGTACACTGTCAGTTACTAAGTGATGACTTACCACTTAGGTAAAAGTATTTGTATTCTAAAAGCAAACAGAGTAGAGTGGATAATGGCTTTCTCTCATTGTCATAAGATAAGGCAGACACATTCTGGCTAAATTAATCACCCAGCCATTACCAGACATGGTGTTCTGCCAATACTGTATACTGTACATTATGCAACACACACACACACATACACAAAACAGGACAAGGTGCTGAAGACCCCTTAGGACGGGATACAGATCAGATGTTTTATAGATGTACAACAGAAGTTCCAGCTGTCAAAACCTCAAAGTGTGAGGCTTCCTCATGCTTCGTCCTCTAGAGGAAAACCAGTACAGTGCTAATAGGGTCTGTGCATCTAGGGTGCCATGCTGGCCACAGGAATGGAAAGGCGATGGGGTGGGTGGCGGTTGGGGGGTGGCTTCTTTGAACCAGGCCTCTTTGAAATGTGTGGAACATTACATGCCATCCCTGGAACTTCACAAAAAAGAAAAAAAACACAGAGCCAGGGTGTCTACAGACCTGAGAGTACTGAGAGCTTGTACAGTATGTGACGGGAATGTGAACTTTTCTTTTGAATAACTCCTGGCACTGAATGCCTGAAATAACTTTTGTGAGCGAGTTGGATCGTAAGTGAACATGTCCCACCAAAGGCGAACATAGCGCTCCGTATATCTGAACACATTTGTCCTTTTCCCTACAAAAGATTCTGGAACTACAGTAATTCTTGCAATGTGTTTGTAGTTTTACAAAGAACCTCAAGGACTATGAAGATAATGCAAATTAGAATTGCTAAATTGTTCTAAATATAGCTACCTCCATAAAAGGTATATTAAATCATTCTGTGTAAAGATTATTGATATTTGAACTCAACTTAACCCTCGTGATTCCATGTATTTATTTCTTGATTAATTATTTCTTTATGTATTTGTATGTTTGTTTTTTAGCATGCAGTCAGAACAGGACGCTAGCAGACCGTGAGGAAACATTTGCTTGGAAGAAAAAAAAAGACTACCTTCTACTCTAGCAGATGCCATGAATTAGCACCTTATTCCTCGTAGGTGCCGAACTAGTGCTGGCTATACTCAGACATGTATCAGACGTCCAACACAGAGTTGCTTATGACTTAGTTCTAATGGACAGAAGAGACCAAACCAGTAACTTACTGTACAGTTGTACTCATCCACCATATACTTCCATTGTTCTTTAAAAACACACTTATAATGTGTCTACAAACAACTCTCTCTCAACTGGTTTGTAATTTCAAATTACTCCATCTTGTTGTAAAAATGTACAATACATTTGAATTCAAAATGTATCTTAAATGAAACACTGTTAATGTATAGTGCAAACATGAGTAACAAAAATGCATACTACCAGTACAGTATGTAGAAACATACTTTACAGAAAAACAGAATGTTTTTGATAAATAAGAAAAATAAATGGGCCGGTTCCAGTGAAACAATGGATTTTTGTTTTTTGCCTGAGGAGGCCACATTGCATATCCCATATGCTTCCACACATCTGAAAGCAACATTGTTTTCCTACATCAAACCTTTTATATGAATAAATGTTAGTTAAATAGAATGTTACTATTTAAGGCTGATTAAATTAATACAATATGATGGAGCCTGCAATCCATTAATAATTGCTTTTCTGTTTGCAGTTTTGTGTTGGTGTCTAGATACTATTTTTCACCTTCTGGCTGTTTGTCTTATGCCATTATATCATATACTGTATATCAAACAGCAGTGGTTAAATAGATTACAATAATCCAATGGCATGTGTGCTGTCTGCACTGTACACTTTATATACGTTTTATTTATTTATATCTTTAATAAATGTGCACTTTCACTCCCTCTGTCCTTCTATGTGCTATGGGCAATGTGTTGCAAGTATTCAAAACTGCTTGGAAAAGATTTTCATTTCACATCCATACTAGCAGTGCTAGTATATGATTCATCCTTATATATCAATCTAAAACCAGGAAGCTTATCAAGCATGGCATTCAGCCATGACTTCAGGTGGGCTTTGTCCCAATGCTATTTACAGCAGGATGTCTGCAAAGGGCATGACATTTACAACCATTTTCACTCAGCAGGACACTGCAATTGCTACAGCCAACGCCTTTACAGAGACAAGGCCCGTAATCACTTGGTTAACAATCCTTGCTACACTACGTAAAAGGCGGAGAGAAGATCAAATTAATTGGAGTTTGATTATGGAAATGTTTTACTTAATAAAAGAGTGCAGATGAAGCAAGCAATTTTTCCCGCGATTTTAGAGTTTATAGATAATACATAGCGGCACGGGGTATAAATTATTCTAAATTCAAATTCTTTTGTGTTTCAGACTATTCAAGATAGAAGTGGTAAAATAAGTTTAAGACACAGGTAATATAGAGCATCTCATGCAAAATCCCATGATAGCATTCCTAACAATGATAAATGTCTGACTCTCTGCTAAGCCACAAGACCGGCATATACTGTACCTTCAGGAATGGCTATTCTATTCAGATTAGGTTTAGCAATCTCAGAAGGCTGGCCCATTGATGTTTTCTGCAAAAAATATGTTAATTATATTATTATATTTTGAACTCCACTGCGTTTCCCCATAATGTTTAGGGAGGACAATCTACTGAGACATGTAATCTTTCTTTTCTTAATGGGTTTACTCTTCTTTGCCCTGTTGTTCCCAGTGGTTTAGTTGCAGTCAATTTACTGAGAAGTGACTTTCCTTTCTTATGTTTCCACTGAACTAAGCTTTAATTGTAGTTTTCCCTTGCTATGTAAAACATCTTAATATATGATATTATGCATGGTGAGGGTGTGTTAAAGTGGCATACTTCTTTGGTCATACACTGTTGCTGGTAAACCCTTCCTCATCTGTCTTAATTCAGTTAAAATTGGGTAAAACATTTAACATTTTAATATTAATATAACATTAAAACCTGTACAAAGACAATAGGGGCTACATATTTTCTGAGAATAAGGAAATGTTTTAAATCTTGCTGGGAAGGAGCATGAGTCGGAATGCCATCATGAGAAAACAATAGGTCGGCACTTCGCAGCTTCATAGGGTGGTGCACAGACATGTGCCAGTGGAGTTCCAACAATGCAGTGTTTTATATTTCCCCTCAATCAGTAAAGATGCTGATTTCACTGATTAGCAGTGCTTGAGACAAAGGGAAGGGGGAGCATAGTTAATGAAATCAGCCAGCTGTATTGATTAAGAATGAAAACCTATGTGATTTTGGCCAGATATAGTGCATAAACAAAAAAGCTTTGTTTTAACGCTAAAAGAAGAAACTCCATACCATGCTAGTTTCAGATGTTTGCCAGCAAATGCTTTTTACAATAACCGTATTCTAAAGTCAGTTTTTCCCCTTGCAGTGCTGATGCGCTATTGTCTTGTTGTGGTGTTGCTGGACCAGTATGTCAAACAGGAGCGCCCTTGATAACTTCAAACTTTGACAGGTCTGCCCAAATCCTTGCCTACTCCATTTGACATATGAGGTAAAAGAATGTGACTGTAGCCACTGCAGTACTAATGCATCACAGATGGAGAACAGATGTGTAGTGGGATACCCCTGCAATGGCTACAACTTTACACACACAGCAGCCATAAATTATGTAGTGTTATTTTGCACATTACAGTATAATGAAGACTACTTATTTATAGTGCTCTCCGTTCCATCCAGGCTTTTACCGGTGAGACATTTTAGCCTCCTTGGTACATTCCATCTCATTGCCGAGTGTCGTATCTAAGCACTAAGATTGCTCGTCCAGACCCTCATGTTGGCAGTTTAAAGCTATGAATCAAATTTTGGATAGCACGGGGCTTTTATCAGAGATGATGAAAGCGAAGCACCCTCTTACTGAACCAGGAAGAAGCTATATTTCACAGCAGGTAGGCAGGCTAGGCTAGCCCTCTGCGCATATTATCGTTTCTTTCTCCTTTGCATTTAAGAGTCACATGGGATGGGCTGGAATAGCTTAAAACTTGTTTGCCAATACAAACTAAGGGTTGTTAGTAAAGTACTTAAGGAAAGAAAATGTCTCAAGTGAAAGCTATAGACTCTATAGTCTATTATACCGTTTGTGTGACACCTGCAATGTTGAATTGTCTGATATATATATATA
>JAODUG010004859.1:0-10327 GCA_027564795.1 Aphredoderus sayanus
CACACTCCTGCACGCACACACACGCATGCACACACACTCACGCACGCCTGCACACCCACACACACACACACACACACACACACACACACACTGCCCAGAGTCCTGTAGGAATATGTATGTGTTAGTGAGAGAGGGCTTTAACAGTTTAACAGGGTCCCGTTTCATTTTGCAAACTTGTACTATTACAAAACCCTGGGTAACATGTACTATGATAAGAACTACACCCCCTATAAAATTGTCTCTTCTTTGAGTCTCTAGATCAATCAGAACTTTCTTTATTAACATTATCAGAAAAAGGTATATACTGTACAGTAAACATACTGTATATTATGAGTCCTTACAGGTAAGCACTTATAATTGAGATACATTTACATTTAGCTATATGGCTGTAAAATATCAAATATGTATCTAAAATGTACAATTGATAAATAATTGTGTATTGAATTTAATTTATTGTGTGTAATGCGTCGGGTGTTGTATTCAAAGGAGATAAATAAAGGCTTTATTACATTTGTGTAATTTAGTAACTGGCCAAAGAAAGGCTGTGGTGGTAAAAGAGTGAAACCAAATTGACAAGAGTATGTTTTTCAGTGACAAACCAGACAGATAAACAGACAGACCTGCATATATGCATGCAATGCTTTATGTACATATTCTCAGTGCTTCTGCCGTCAGAGAAAAGTCACTGTCTCTGTTAGTGTAACAGTCTGTCGGTTCCCTGGTCCCTGTCATGGTCAGTGTTTCCCTTGTGTTCATGGTCCCTGTCATGGTCAGTGTTTCCCAGGCCTGTCTGTCACTCCCTGCCCTGTTTCTTAGTGTCCTTAGTTCCACCTGTGTTGCAGCTCATCACGTCTGCCCCTGCCCACACCTGCGCCTCGTTGTCCAATGTCTCCTGTCTTGTCTACCTGTGTTTATAAACCCTTGTGTTTCACTTGTCTAGTGTCGATGCTCTTCTCTGTGTTTCTGCCTTTGCTATTATTAAACCCTGTTATTGCAGAGTCTTCCTGTGTGTTGTGTGTTTGTGTCACCTCCTCTCCAGCATTACAGTTAGCTAATCTAAATAGTACACTTAAGACAATTATTGTTAATTTTGTGGCAAAACTACTAATACAAGTAATACTGTATGAAAACAATGTTTGGCAAAGCAGGATTCTATGATATACTTCTCTTGTGCTCTTGGTACAAACACTTCAGAGATGTGAGGATGATAAAGTAGAGGAAGCTGCTCTGAGAGACCAGCTGGGGGCTGATGTGAAGGCGTCCAGATGAAGCACTGTTAAAAGGTGGGCTCACTCAATAACTGGACTGGTGCAGATCACATTAAAGATGTCTCAAATAATGCTTTCTTATAATAAGTGTGACTGACTGTAAGAATAGCTAATGGAATTATTTGTAGATAAAGCACTTAAAATTGTAATTTGTTCTTGGATTATAGATTCTTTTGTTTTTGTATTTACCTACTCCTTGTCTTCCCATTACTGTTGAAGACAAACTAGAGGATCCATAATAGACAGCTATCTTTCTCTCGCTATGTGGCATATACATAGCAAGAGAAAGAGAAAGGTTGTTGGAACAACAATGGGAACAATGATTCTGTTAGTATGACATATTCGAGTTAATACAGCACACTATATTTTCAGCACACAATATTGCTTGTGTTTTCCAGAAGGTGTTTTCTGAAGTTGTATAATAATTATGCATCTTTATATTATATACTGTAAAATTATAAGTAGAATGGCTATATTAATAGAATGGCAAAAAATGGTTAACCCTCCTATTGTCCTCCGGGTCAAGCTGACCCGGAGGACACTGACTGACAGTGCACTAGCTCTTTGTGGCAGATAGAAGGCGCTAAATCTATTTCTACAGCTTACACAGACATATGATGTGAAACCCGAGGAGAACAGGAGGGTTAAAAGGCACCAAAAAATAAATAATACATGAAGAAATAATTAATAAAGAAAGAAATACACACAGCACTGATAATAAAGAGAATGACTCAATCAGACACAATCAGATGGCACCATCTGGTGGCACAATAAGATATAATGACAACAGGAGAGTTAAAACAAACTCCTTGGTATCCCCCAGTCTAGAGGAGTGAGTTTAGTCTGAGCTGAGGTATGTGTGTGTGTGTGTGTGTTTGGAGGGCAGGCCCAGGACAATGCTGCTGTTGTAGTGGGGGGTCTTTACAGCAGGCAGCAGGTGTGAGGGTTGACACCTTGGCCCTGTCTGAGCCAACACTGGCTCTACACTAGGACCTGCATGCATCACCCCCCATCCATATGCACAGGATCCTGCTGTTGACTGGAATTCTTTGATGGCGCCACATGATAGAAAAACATGTAAATATGTACTGGATATTTGGAATCACAACATAGACACATTGGTTGATAATACTGTGCAAATGAAATGTGAGAAAAATATAGATGTTATGTTCTCTATGTTGATATGTTACAAAAAATTATTACTTTACAATTTCCCACAATTGAGAGATTTAGATCAAAAAGAAGAGAAATGGTTAAAGAAAGATTGAAATTGTTGTTATTAGTAAATTAATAATGTGGTAATGATTAATTAGTGTGGTAATGATGGAAATATAAAATTATTGTTAGACATTAATTTCAGTCTAGACAATTTTTTCATTTGGTATTCTTATACATTTTTCTATTATTTGTATAATTAAAGGAGCATTAGAACACCTTCTTCATGTGTGTGCTGCTAACAGCAAAACTGGGACTATAGCAGCGTAGACGTGGGCATGTTACTGCTGTTACTGTTTATTGTTGTTCATTGTGAGTGTTGTGTCGACCAACAGTCTACCAACTGTTACCCAGTTAAGTCCTGACTCATGCCACTTTAGTGCGTAACCTCTAGGCCTCCTGGAGCGTGCCAGTCATTTGTTCTACTTCAGTCCAGCAGAGGTGATTATCTAGGAGTCAAAAGGTCACAAGGGGTCATGTCAAGGCAGGTCCTATTGACCCCTGCCTGTCCCTGAACAGACCTCTGCTCTTTCTTCCCTACTCGCTAAGCAGAGCCCATGAGGCAGAGCCCATGTGTCACTCAGCCACCCTGGAGATGCTATGGAGCAGACCACCAGTGTAAAAGGGTGGATGGCCTGCAAGAGAAGAGTTGTAAATTGATTTATTTTGAAGCATGGAGGTTAATGCTTACAATAAATACATTTCAAGCACATTGATCCTTTATCAATCAATGTGCTTGAACAGGGTGGCTTAAGCCTGCTACGAGTGGCTTTAAGAGCAGTCCCAGGCAGGACTGTACTGAACATCAACAACTACGCAGGTAGCCCACCAGGGGGACATACTGCAAACAGGGTGTCAGGTTAAACACAGGTCGAAGCATATTTTGAGGTAAATGTATTTTTAGTATGATGTGACCTATAGACACCTTTATAAATCAAGTCAAAAAATGCTTGAATCTGAAAATACAGTCTGACAGTGGTAGTGGTGAGACCCACCTTCCAACCCAGACATTGATTAGCCTATGTCATGTGAACATAAAGTAATACCGCTGATTGGACTGGTTGTGGACTAAATAATATAAGCTATGAATTACTTGGGTCAGGAAACGGACTCCTATACATGCTATTAACATGGAACTAAGAAATGCAAAGAAAATATTAAGTTAATTTTAAATTAATTAGCCCTGCCTTTTAACACTTCATCTTACAATGATGACCTGTTTGAGCTGTAATAAAATGCACATTATGCTTGTTGGTTGTGATTCTCTCCCCTTGAAATGCTCGGGGAGTGTTCTGTTTGTCTGGATGTCTTCCTACCGGGACTCGCCGCTGCTGTGCTGGCTACTCTGCTAGCTCTAGACTTACTGTACATAGCCTTAGCGCTGGGCCAGCTGAAGGAAGATGTATGGGTAGCACCCACACCTCCAGCCTTGCTTGGCCTCCAGAGGTACAGCGCATGCCATGGCTGAGAGACCCCCCCACCAGTGGCCAACAGCCAGGTGCAATGGGGTGTGGCGCGGACTTCTTCAGCCCACTCCTGGAAGACCTCTCTAACAAGGATCTAAAAGTAGAAGACTTAAACGCTCATGTTTATGCCTTAAAAAATATCCATTGCAACAAAACATGTTTTTATAAAGGTGCCCTTAATTTTAATGAATGGGATAAAATGAGCATACTTTATACTTTGTTCAATCTTTAAAGCAACATTATGACAAACATAAAGTGTGAAAGTGTCATGTTCCCCATGCAATAGTCCATTGCAAAACCAATTATTTTCATTCTGCTGTATTGACTCAGTATACAAAGTATTCGTATTGTCATGTTTCATTTAAGATATTTCTGTTTTTAAGATTCCTTTACAGGTATAATGTATAGTCAGTCATTCTGTAGAGCTTGTTGATCTGAGCTATAGCTTGAGCTATGTTATTCCAATCCAAATGTAAAGAAATGTTTTACTCTACCTGTAAATGTAATTTTTAAACTTTAAATACATTGTAATATTACACTGTAATAAGAAGAATGACTAATATGCATTCTGCTACATCCAGTACTCATCTTCATGTATAGTATTGCATTATGCTACAACAACATATAAATATTACTTATATACTTTATACTTAAAGTATTTTCTTAAATAATTATTTTGTAGTGCTTAGCTTATTATTATTTGATAGATGAATAACCATATATGATATGGCTTTCCTCACTTTGTTTCTTTCAGTGTATAAGAAAAAAATATGTATAGTATTTATTGTTTATTCATCTGGAAGTCCATTTAACATAAATAGAATAAAAAACTTTAAACTTTAAAGAGATTGCTTAAATTGTAAATGCATGTTTTTAAATTTTTTCTAAAATAGTCACATCACAAAAATAATTATGATCTAGTGAGTCTCATTTAAATTGTCCTAAAATGTATAAAACCAATGGGAGGAGATAGGCCTATGACAGATTGCTGAAACAAATAATACAGGTATGTCTCTATTAAATTGAAATAATAATACATACGATTTCCAATAGCCAAATGCAGATTTGGTTAAAATAATTTTCTGAGAAAAAAACGGTTTTTTTTCAATCTCAACCCCCACACACACCCACACACACAGTTACTTCCCAAACTACTTTACTACTACCACATAGGATATAATCATCCAAATTGCATTGCATGTGGCTGCGTGGTTTAAGCCACCGCGCAAACTGTTGCTTGTGTTAAACAATTCCAATAGGCTATAATTGAATGCTCTGTAAACTTGTCGCCATCTAGAAACAACGGACCTACATTGCAAGCTGAAATAAATTGGCCATTTGGAGAAAACCAGAAAACCTACAGATATAATAAAAAGTTGATTCCTGGTAAAATGTATATCCTGTTTATTTGTTTTGTTTGCTTGTTTATTTGAAATAAAAATACGACGGCTGGTACGCCTTTTTGGACTAGTGTACATAACATTTCGAACCAGCCTATATACTTTTTTTTTTCAAATTCAATAGCCTCTACTGATGATTTGGCTACTACTCTATTTCTCAGTTCTCTACTTTTTGTGAACATCTTATGTTGTGTATCGCTGCACAAAGTGTTTATATTGTCTACAGATAGTTTGGGTAATGGTACACTAATTTACCGTGAAGTTGTAAACCCCTCCCGTGTAGCTGCACTGTCTGCCCATTGGCCGATAGTCAGCTCTGTGAGACGCATCGACACGCCCCTACTGCTGACGGAGGAATAAAAGCTTGAAAGGTCCGAAGATCAGCAAGAAAGTACCTGGAGGTGTCAGTAGAAGACCTGAGAGGCAACACATTCCTATAGCCTACCAAGAAACTGTACATCAAATTGGTTTCATTTACCAAGGACTATTATTTGATCTCTAAATCTTCAAGACACCTGACACCTTTTTGACACAATTTTTAAAATTGGAGTGTATTTCGTTTCCAGAAAAAAAGTATGGAGTTGTCGGATATCTCCTTTCCCATTTCCAGCGCCGACGACTTTTACGATGACCCTTGCTTCAACACCAGCGATATGCACTTTTTCGAAGACCTGGATCCCCGCCTGGTCCACGTGAGCCTTCTGAAGTCCGACGACACCCACCACCACCACCACCACCACGGCAACACCAACGAAGACGAGCATATTCGCGCACCGAGCGGGCATCACCAGGCCGGCAGGTGCCTGCTGTGGGCCTGCAAGGCATGCAAGAGGAAGACCACCAACGCTGATCGAAGGAAGGCGGCAACGATGCGTGAGAGACGGCGTCTGAGCAAGGTCAATGATGCCTTCGAGACGCTGAAGAGATGCACGTCCGCCAACCCCAACCAGCGCCTGCCCAAGGTGGAGATCCTGAGGAACGCCATCAGTTACATCGAGTCACTGCAGGCCCTGCTGAGGGGCCAGGACGAGAACTACTACCCGGTTCTCGAGCACTACAGCGGGGACTCCGACGCGTCCAGCCCGCTGTCTAACTGCTCCGATGGAATGGTGAATTACCATTATTTTATTAATTGTGAATTTTATGAATGAAAAGTTCTTATATTTGTTTGATTTCGTTCAACATAGCCCATCCATGATTAACCAATTAAACATTTGTATTAAGGCTCCTCGCCTGTATATTATTCAACGAATGATGGGCTCTGCTGTGGGTCAATTAAACTATATTATTCCATATGCTTTTTTTAACAGATGGATTTCAACGGCCCGGCTTGCCAGTCAGCTAGAAGAAGCAGATATGACAACACATCTCATTTTGCTGAGACGTCAAACGGTAAAAAAGCCGCACGCTCCTTTCAGATAGGCCTCAGATGGTAATCACTAAATTGGTCTTTCAGCAGGGGTGGAAAAATGTAGGCCTAGCCTACAGATTCTACTACTACTACTACTACTACTACTACTATTACTACTACTAGTATTATTACTACTACTGCTAATAATAATAATGATAATGATAATAATAATAATAATAATAATAATAATAATAATAATAATAATAATAATAATAGCTGGGAAATTGTTTTACAATTGTTAATTACAATTAAAACATGTATAGCCTATTTACTCAATTAAAACTAATGTGATGGTAAAATGTGTTTATTATAGGCAAGTATTACAAGTAGGCTACAAGTAAAGCACAAGTAATTCATTTTTATATCATCCTAATTTATAGCAGTACTACAATCTTCAATATGGCCTGGTGTTTATTTTGTCAATGGTCGTTGACAGCAGTGAAGGCAATATTCAAAATGCAATTAAATAGCCTAAATAAAAGCATAAATATTTACCTATAGCTGTTTAAAGAAATAGAATGACATATACGCATTTATTATGTTTTAATTTATAATTGACCTTTACTTCAGAACAACACTCGTATTTGCATGTACGGACTTTATACCAAAAATTATGTGATATATTTTTGATGAGTTATTGGCCTAACACGGCTGTTTTTCTACCAGCAGGCCTAAATGGGAACAAAAGTGCAGTGGTTTCCAGCTTGGACTGCCTGTCGAGCATCGTGGAGCGGATTTCCACGGAGACCCCGGCGGCCCTTCCAGTGCTGGAGGGCGCAGAAGGAGACCCCTGCTCCCCGCCAGGTCCAGCAGAGATTGACGTCCTAGGAGAGAAAGGGGGCTCCTCTGTACACTCACCAACCACTTATCCCAAGACGGCCAACGATCCAAACATCATATACCAAGTACTATAGACTGGAACGGGGACGACATGATATCTGCGAAATCAACTACACGTCGCAGGAGCGTACAATAAGGCCTGAACCAAACATTCTACATTAGGCTAAAGGGGTGTTACTGAGGGAGAGTGGCATGGCGCTAACATTCCTCAAGTTCCAATTCAGCACGTTTTAAAGGCGTCCTGGGCTTCCGGACTTAGTCAATGCTGGGGAGCCACAAGGGTCCCAGTGCCTAAGTTGGGAACCCTTCTCCCCTATGCCTACCATCGAATCCAATTACCTTATGTCAGGGTTTATTCTAGGCTATAGACTCAGTCATACGGAGGACCATTTTTGTACATGTGTAAATAAGAGCTGCTTTGTTACAAGGAACAAGACGTGTTATATGTATTTAATGTTTCCAGATCTTTAGACAATGTGTTTCGGTTGTTGTGAGAATTGTTGAATTATCTATATTTATACGTGAACATGAGTGCAGTCAACGCGATCACTAAATAAAATAACATTATTTATACGACAGATGTGTCATTATTTACACGACAGCAAAATATATATTATATATAATATTTAGTTCAATATTATTCCGATTAAAGCAAGACAATGTATTGTCTTGTGTCTTAACATATACAAGGTCATTTAACATATTTTAAATAAACCTAGCTAGCTATATACTAAACCTTATTATTTTTTAAATAATCTTACAGAATCTTACAGAACAAAATCTGGGATGTTGTTCTTTTATAAATAGGCCTAAAATCTAATCGATTTTTTTACTATAATAAAGGCCTGTTATTATTGGGACTGAAGATGTATATTAGGCCTATGTTATTTATCCATTTTACCACATACATTTATTTCACATTCCTTAGTGCTTAGATATTTCACATAATTGTTAGGTATTTTTATGAGGAGCAGGTCAAGAAAAACAAACCTTAACGATCTTAATTTCTATACTTTCTCATTGATTCAAACAATATACACTTTAGCCATAGGGCAATTTTATTTTAATTACTGTAATGTTCTTAAAGCGTGTAGTTAAACATTTCGGAATATTACAATGAGTAAAGAAAATCATTATCGATAAATGTGTGTCTTATAATTTAAATGTATATATATATATATATATGATACAAATATTTATGTTCCAGGCGGCATCCTTTTTTTCTTAATTATGCAGTGTCTATACATTTTAAACTATACGTGCATGCTATTTGTAAATTTGAAACGATTTAAAATAAAAATTGCTTGAACAATTGTAGTATAAAAACCTAGCAGGTTACTAGATTAAACTATCAAAATGTAGATGGGATATTCCAGTCATGATCATGCTGTCATTATTTTAGTCTATCGGTGGTTGTGTTCGTTCATGTTGTCCGCTGGAGGGCGACACCTATCAAAATCGAATAATTAGATGCCAGCCTAGCTCATGTTCAGTCCTTAGAAATACGATTAAGTGAACAGATTGACACAGCGACTAAAAATATATACAGTAGAAACGTCTGTAAAGATAATTAGTTTGTTGTATTTTTAAATCTTCCTTTATTCTGAAATACTGAATCCGTTTTCTACAGTGCCGGCATGCTTTTCTGGCAAAATAAAGTTTATGAACATAAAGTAAAGTATTTAATTTATTCAGCACACAATAATACCCATTTCACATTAAAGTACATAATTAAAGATTGTCATCTTTATTGTTGTAAATCTATAGACAATAAAAATTAAATAAATGATACATCCATGTAGACAGAATTGCATGACACAATAGCTGAGATATTACTTCTTAATCTTTATTAAATATTGTAATATGGTTTTCATGAAATTGCAATAACAAAAACAAATAAAACAATGGTCACGTCATGTTGTTGTATGAAATATTAAATATTGGCTACATAAAATAAACTCTAAATAAGCCAATTTAGTAACAGAAACATCTTTAGCAACAACATCGATCTATGAATGTGAGGACATTCTGTAAACCGCTTTGATGACCAGACGGTTTGAAAAACGCAAGCCAATATCTAATAATAACCTCCATTGAAGGTCTGGGGTCCATATTAGCGCCCGTTGTACTCACAATTTGTGCCTAAAAACATTGTGATTGATCATTATTTTTACAAGGACAATGTCCACATTTCAGTAAAAGCGTCAGCTTTAGGCAGCTGGCTACGTGTCAGCCGCCTGTGGACTGCGGTATAGCGATAATTTAAACGTACGTATATCCTGTTAATTGGTATTCTGTAGGGACACATGCACTTGGATGGTTGACTGCAAGTTTGGTAGTTTAGAGCAAACAAATGGGAAGAGATGCGTCAAGAAAAGAGTGATGACCTATTCTGTTGTAGGCTATTGTATGTATAAAAACTGGGATGGAAATAGCAAGTGAATATTCTCCCCTCTGAAAAGCCGGTGTTGTCAGTTAGTGCCTTTTCTTGCACAGGGGTCATCCCAGCAACGCGAAGACACATACAATTAAGCCGTGCTGAGAGGATTTGCTCGCCTGTGCGCTGAAGTAAATACGTTTTCAGCCGTTTAATGTCGTCTGTAATGTAATGTAATGCAACATAATGTAATCTGCTTCCCTACGAGTAGGCTTAACCTGACATGCCAGATGGATTGTTTCACAAGTCCATCTGGGAAGCTGTCCATAGGAACTGTTTGTTTAGGGCAG
>JAODUG010004860.1:0-10327 GCA_027564795.1 Aphredoderus sayanus
CGGCCCCTGACCTAAAGTGTGATTTGAGTTTTGGCCCCCTGTGCGATTGAGTTTGACACCCCTGCTCTAGAATGACAAGACCATAGGGTGTTCTATCAGAAGCTCCGTTTCCCACATTGGTCAAGCACTGCCTAGGTAAGTTGCGGTCTGCACCACTTTGTGTTCCCATTTACAGAGTCTGGATAGAAATACCAAATTTATACCCAGAGCACACAGCGGGCAATAGCAAACCATGAGTAGTTATAGGCTTATTAGCTTACATTCACTGATTCTACCTCTAATTTACATTTACAACATTTAGCTATAGGCCATTAATGCTTTTATTTTAACAACTATCTAAAAAGTTTAATGTGCTGAAATGTCCTTGTCAGGTTGTACTTTATAAAGTAGGACATTTTCAGTTTACCACTAGATGAAAATTGCAATGGAACAGCAGTTACAAACTGGGCTATATTGTTACATGACGTCATAATCGAGTTTGCAACATTTTGCATTTTACACTGACCCCTTTCAACCCTGTATCTATACCTGCCCAGTATATCCTGCTAGCGGTCAATGAAATCTAATAAAAATATTTCTATGGTTTAAATCTGGCGTGAATAGTTTTTGTAGAATAGAGGCTATTGTTTGAGCACATCCTGCATAATATAAGAACATGCTAATTGTTTTTAAATGTGCTGTAGGTATTATTTAAGAGATATAGCCTATATTATCAGTGTAGTTTCTTAGAAATGCCATAGAAATCCCTCAGCTATCAGTGAGTGAAATGATGGGGATAACTTCTCTGGTTGAAGATCTTCTCAGGTACTGTACTGGTAGGCCCTACATGACATGAGGCTAATGTTACATAGGCTACCGGTACCTGTTCAAACTCGACGGTTATTGACAGCCTTTGGTTGGGAATAGGCCGGACTTTTCTCCTTATAGGCTACTTCTCCTTCCCCAAGCAGATTTTGACCATTTAAAAGACGACTGACTTGTATTCACCTTCTACTACGTCGACTGAAAAAATGAACATGGCGCCAAATCACAACTGCGTGCCGTTGCCGTGGAGACATGGCCGTGTATAGAAACCCGTCACCCTGCGATATATGCCGCCTATTATTTCGCTTCTCACAGTGTAGTAAGTATTACTTATAAGGAGTTTGATTGAACTATGCAGTCTGGATATAGTTTATATATGTATTTGTTTTTTAAACAGACATCAGGGGAAGACAGAATTAACATGCAGACAATGGGATCAGATTCATCAGAATAAACAAACATACAGCTACTGTTACACAACTGTTAAACCCGGTAGAATAGGCCTACAGTACATAAATTCACGGTCTTAATCGCTTGACCTTTTTTAAAAATTGCAAAGGAATGTTTAGTCTATTATTCTTAGGCTATAAGCATTTGCAAAACTTTGAACTGCTCCTCTGGTTCACAGGTCATCCAATCACCTGCCAGGTACGTTACTGTACGTTACTTTTAGCTATTTTTTGAAAGCGCTTGCCCTTTTCAAAACAGTTTGCTCCCCAGATTTAGTTTTTAACAACACCATATGGCATGTCAATTACAAACGAGTTTTTCCTAATGACAGTATGCTATAGCCTACAAAGTATTAGGCTACGTTTTCTGTAAGCCTATTACTATATTGTAGAGAAACCCTGTTTTCGTTATTCAAGCGTTGGCAGTGGCATTATAGTTCTGTGGCACCATAGAACTCTATATTGGCACAAACATGCTAATGCAATACTAAAGAGTTGGCACAGGTACAAGCAAAGTTGGCTAAACCATAATTTCAAAAGATATTGTCTATATATATATATATTGCCAGATATACAGCTAAATTGTTAAATAGTTTTCTGATAGTTGCATATTGGTTGCCTTTTCCAGCAGAGGGAGGGAGAGAGAGCAAACACCAGGGATGCTGAGTGTCTGCCTGATCTACTGTACTGTTAGTTCCCTTGAGGACTGTGATGGTGCATGCGAGCAATCAAATCTGCGACAAGATATAGGGTGTCAGACCGACAGACATAATGGTGAGGGAAACTAGTGGGCACAGTTGTCTGTTCTAGAGCAACACTAGGCTGGGCACATTTTCATTTGTCAAGAAGAGAGTACACAGTGCCCCTTACTGGATATATATGGGTATAGCATCCTTGAAACCCAAGGTCAACCACTTTTAACTATTTATCGTAACACAAAAATTTATACAGTATTTATGTTTTAATATTTCAAATTGAAATGGTCCTTTGGGCCACTACATTGTACATGCTAACAAATAAAAAAGTATATACATTTATAAAACATCTGAATATGTTTTATTGTTAAACTCTTTGTTTTTAGACTACATTGCAAAGCTCCTTTTCAATTAGGTAATCTGTGACCCTGCACCCTTTGTGGCTGCCCTGCAAAATGTGTATGTCCCACCACCACTATGTATGTGCACAGTATGAGAAGATTATGCTGAGGCCATTGTTGGTTCATCTGTACTGAAGGCTCAAATGCATCGACACCTGTGGAACACCAATGAGCTGTCGGTGGATGTCACCACAGTCAAGTAAGACTGACACATGTCTCAACAGCTACTGTACTTTCATTTTAATCTCACTTAATTATAACAAAGAATGAGTTGGCATCATAAAATCCAAACAAAACATGATTTAGAAAGTTTATCCATTAAGGGTTTGTTACACAAATGATGCTACTAAGCTTTATTTGGAACACAGGTGACATCAAATAAAGCTTAAAAGAGTCATTCCATTAATATTTCTTGTTGTTTTTCGTTGTTTATGAAAATAGTTATGTTGATGTGACTTGTAGACGTACTAGGCCTTTGAAAGCGGACTGTTACCTTCCCGGGATGTAATGACCATAGAAGGAAAAGAAGCAGAGAAACAGGCGAATTAGAAAAGTGCATGCTTTCTATGTAGATGCTCCTAACAGTTTGTTTGGTAACGCCCCTATTAGGATATGACCGACCAGCTACGTACCATAATTCAGCAAAATGTACAAGCTAAGGAACTGAAGTCGATCGCCAGTACGCAAACCATATGTAAAAGTTTAATGTTCAACATTTACAGATTACCAAATTTGTAAACATAGCTTTTGATAACCGTTGCCTAAACACAACTAAAGTTATATTGTCCGCAGCAATAGCGTATCAATTCACAATAACTTTAGATTGCTGTAGGCTATTTTTCAGTAACAGTAAATTGATTAGAAATAGGCTACTTAGAATGTTGTGTTAATTTACGTAACCTCAGCATTGTTCGTTGATAAAGACACTCACAGGTATACCAAAAAGTAATCCCCTGCTGAAAAGTGACTGCCATCCACAGGATCTTGAGTTACAGCTATTTGTATCTAAATAAATGTTCGGTCATATCGTGCAAATACATGTAACTTTATGTCTGTGATAATAGCAAAGATAGCCTATGTCTTTATGTCTCTCTATGATATTTCTTGTTTAACCGAATAATCACTAATTGTGTTATGTTGAGCTCATAATCCTCTTGTAGCGGACGGCTAAGGACGGCTATGATTTTGTGCTATAGTATAAACTAATCATCACCAATTATTCATGAAATAATACACGGCCATAACATAACATATGTTATGCCGTAATTACATAGTCTTGTGAGTGATAATGCTAACAGCCAATGAAAATGTACTACCCTACTTCCAGATAGTGCTGACATGCTTACAGGGGGCTATGTATCAGACACTCAGCATGACTTGCTTACTGTATGTGACATGTTGCTAATGGATGGAAGAGGCTGAGACTAGCGTCTGGGTAGCGTCTTCTGTACAACTGTCATATACATTTCACAGAGCAAGGGGATACATGGCAAAGGTTTAAGTAACAAAGTAACATCAAAGGACATAATAGTGATTTTCTTACTTTCTTCCTAAACATTAAGGCATTGCAGTACAGTTTAGATCTGAAATAGTATTTTACTGTGTTTTTGTGTTATGTGCAGTCCCAAGATAAACATCATGTTATCATTATATCATTATATCATTATATATATATAATAAACAGTTTTGTTGCATGGATGGGTTATATAATCTTTTTGTAGGGATTTGCATGGAGAAATGCTATATTAAGCGTTTAGAGTTTTACATTGTATATGTTTATTGTTTTTTAATTAGTGTATTATGAAGCTACACAACTTTAGTACTAAAATAGGCTTTAACAGGAGTAGGCACAATTTGTGGAATTGTTTAGTTTTTTTTTATGATTGAGTGAAGTTTGGTACCATACTGCACAGAAACCTTCACAGAGAGATATGCTACTCTTCTTCATTACCCATGTTTCTATATCAGCAATCTTGTAATACTCATGTAATCATTTAGTTGAGGAGCACGGTGGAGTGTGTACAGACCCTGTTCACGGTGAATTTAGGTCTGGCTATACCAGGCTATGTCACAAGTGGAGCTCATTGAACTCGCTAGCATTATGCAGCAAGCCTCAGAGGACAGAAGAGCAAATTGGCTTGAGTTTATTTTTGATACATCCCAACTTTCAATGTTAGAGCTTGAGTTTTATAGTGTAACAGAAATATCTTAATGGTGTTGATCTTGCTTGCATTTAGTTACCTAGCTTTTGATACAAGTAGCCTATAGTACAGCCAGCAAGACCATACCAAGAGCACACAGATATTACATTGTCATGAATACCATATTACATTTCTGCTCAGATCCCCATAAATCCATACTGTATTGTCCCTTTCAAGTCACATGTTTTGAGCATCTTTAAGTACAGTGGTCTTGGCTAAATCATCGTCAGTTTGCAAAGCACATGAGGTAACACAAATGCACATGCGTCACATTACACATACACATTAGCTGGAACTAATTGATATGATTGAAATTGACATTTTAACTACATCAATACACTATTTATATATATTTCATTACCAATTATATCTGCCCTGATGTTCTATACCAAGACAATCATCCTGGCCCGACAATATTCAGGCATTTCTGTAGGGTCTTGTTGAGTTTGGAACCGGTTATAGACCTCTAATGGCAACTCCTCCAGACAAGCCTGATACCTAAAGGGGTATCCCTCAGACTGAATTTATAGCAGGGCTGAATATGTCCAGCAGGGGGAGACAAGTGTCACCAAACTTCCATAATCTGGAACAGGCTAAGCAAGGACAGAAACAGATGAAATGTCTTTCCTGAAGCACTGTACTAATACATTTTGAAGAGCATTAAATAATGTGCAAGGCTGCGGTGTTATGCACACAGTCACTTCAGAATTTGAATGTGTATAATCACATATTTTCATGGTTTCTTTATGGGCTAAACATCTTCTCTCACCTTGACAATGACAGGAGACATTGTCAAGGTGTTTACTTCCATTTTCCTGCGCCATTATTTCCCGCTAAAGACCATGAACATAAAAAACAATTTATGATATTGTGATAACATTGAATTATTCTGTATGCAATATGACCTCTTTTGTTACTTTTGTCAACCGCATAAGAGAAAAGCAGTCTGCATTGTGGTAAACAAAAATACTACACCATATACAGACCATACATGTATATATTAAGAAGGGATTTAAGTTGAGCTTTAAGTAGAATATTTGGAGAAGATAAAATTATACTGGGTGATGGGTGTAATAGTTGTTAAATAGTCAAAGAGCACAGCGTGTAATAAACTACTGAACAACTACTGAACAACTGAAAATTAGAACTATGACTAATATCTGTATAGGCCTATTATTTAGAATGTGTTTCTTCCTGTACTATAGATCGTAGTGAGGATTATTTCAGGGCATTACTCCAGCAACAGCAATGCCTTAACCCTTCAGGGCAGCCCAAACCAACAAGTTGTCGTTTAATTGATATGAATAATATAATAATGCATATTACCAGTGTGTTGCATTTGATTTATTTACAGTATATATATATATATATATATATATATATATATATATATATATATATATATAGATATATATATTGCTGCATGTAGGCCTTCCCATTTTTAACCATCATATACTGTAGGCACCAGCAGGTTTGTTCTTCTCATGACATGTGATGACAATAATGATGGTGTAAATTAGCAGATAAACACTAGTCGGTCACATAACACTAAAAACACCCCAATTATTTCCCACAGTTAAATGTTTTTCATGGATTTGCCTTTACACACTTAATGGTCTATTTAGTGTTGTGCGTCACACATGAAAGACCTCAAAGACACTTTCCTCCAGCTCCTGCTCACAGATCTGTGGTGTTCTCGCTTCATCTCACAATACTCACTGGAATATATAGATTGCAAAATAATTAATAATGTTCCACGATTGACAAGAACAAAGCAACAGTGAGGCCGACATGATTCTCTATGGTAATGAAGCTCATTTGAGCCTGATTAGCATCGCCTGTTGTAAGCAGTGGGATAGAAATACATCAGGGAATCTCTCCATTGCAGCCATGGCAACCAAGACATCAACGGTAAACTGTTTGAGGAATGTGTATGGCTGTTTTCAAAAGCACTGAAGCTTTGTTAAGCTTCCCAATGAAGGTTAGCTCAAACTCATGAACATACCAACAGATTCATGCTACAATTAGTCTATTTTTAATAGGCAGTATCTTTTTGATAATATTTTGCATTATATTATTAGGCCATCTATTATATTTATTATAAACACGTTTCACAGACGATGTGTTGTATGCCCTGTTTATATTGTTTGTGAAAATATGAATATGAACACATTATGTTGTATCCATGTGCTATACCTGTTCTGAAGATGACATGGTTTTCATCTGATCCACCATTGTCTATCATTGGTGTGGGTGTTATGAAACAAGTATATGACTGTATATTTCTATACCAAAGAACAACACATTAGACACACACCACAGTAGGGCTTGCATAGTCTGAGATTGGATTTTAACTAAAAGGATGTCAGTGCCTTAATTCAATTAAAATATTTGATCAATGTGAGAGATGTGAGGTGGGAAACTACTTTCTATCAAATTATGTACTAAATTAATCAATACCTGTTTTAATCAATGCTCAACTGTATCTAGTTTTTTACAGAATGTGTGCATCTTAGAAAATATTTCAAAGACACAAAAACTTTGCAATACTGATTATGTGAGTACAATAGGTATTCATTTCAGGTAAACATAAATATAATATAATATAAATAAGTTGTTAATGGTTGGAGTTGTGTCTAGAGATATTTTATCTTTTTGCTGTGCCAGCAGATTGCATGTCATTAAGCAGAGCTGGGCCATTGGAAATTATTACTTTGTTCTGCTGATTAACTAATTGTAGATGCCTCTTGTAATAATGTCATTAAAATGTAATGCGCATGGGATCATTAGTGGACACTTTTGTAGTATACAGTGGGACAACAAGGGAATCACATGCAATTCTTGCATTTCATTTTTCAAACAATGTAAATATTTAAATATTTAAGTGTTATGCCTGACTTCATCTTTGATGATTGTCCATGGCTTCATTAACTAATCAAATTATATAGGGAAAGAACTCAATGCTGAGCTGTAAAATACAATGTAATCCATGGGTTACAGACAGGTACAGGAGATGCTAGGAGTAAGGCGCCATCTCATGCTTTGATGAAGAAGTTTTTATTTATTTATATACTGAATAGAAGAGAATAGACTTTACTCAATGCCTAAACAATACACATTATTTAATTATTGTCAGAACATTCTATTTTAAGCAACACCCCATTTCAAATCAATTTAATTTCAGTTTCAATAAAGGTGAGAAGAATTACATTTGAGTCCTGAAGCCAGATAACTTTGCATAAAGAGACGTGCACTGACTTCCAAGGCCTTATGAAACAATTGTTAAACCAAAGCTACCTGTTTTAAAATGTAAGTCTGGTTAGCAGATGAAAGGGGGTTTGTACCAAGCCTAATGAATTCAGATGTGAAGAGACTTTGGTTTTGAGTTTACATAATTAGACAAGAGGCAATAACAGAGTGACCTTCGAGCAGCATACCTGGCTAACAAACCCATCAAACAGTTCCATTAATTTATCCCAATTTAAAGAGTCTTAGCTCCTACAAGACGACCTTATGAAAGTTGGCCTGAAGCTCAAGCTCATTAACTCTTTCAAACATATGCGTAACATTTTTCAGTATGCTTGGAGTGATATGTGTGTATTCAGGACATAATACTGTTTCCTGCTCAACCTATATTTATGAAAGTGAAAATGGATGTGTGACACATGACTGATGGGGCCAAAAATGTGAATCCAATTCAGCTAACTGTCACATGAGTGCAGTTTGATTAGAGGCCCTTATCATCTCAGTGATGCACTTTTTTTGTTAAGGGAATCCAGGTGAAATCACTGAAGGGGTTATGAATCTGTTTAGTAATTTATTCATGTAAAGTTGGCCTCCCTCCAATTGCAGCAGATGATTTCATTTGTCTGAGCGGAGTGCCTGATATAATAGGATTACAATCTGTTGGGTGTTGGAAAAATCAACTATGTACTTCTGTGTTTTTGGAGGCTTAAACAGGCCCATTAGCCCTGCTGTTTGCATGTTCTATTCTCATTGGGTTTAGAGCTAAAATAGGTATGCATCTTTACAGAGGACAGTGGCAGACACATGCTATTGACATGGGGGACCGGATAAAGGTAATCTTAGATCGCGGTTGATGAATGATCATGTCCAGAGACCTATCAAACATCTTTTACCACTTCTTCCAGATTTCTACTACTTTTCTTTTAAATCATATATACAGCTGTCTTTACAAAGTCCATCATTCCAAAATTAAGAGCCACAAACAAACCAACATTTATGTGTTTGAATCAGATTTTTATTAACCCTCCTTTAACCCTCCTGTCGCCCTAGGGTTAGGGGTAGGGTTAGGGTTAGATTAGAGAAAATGTCTTTTGGGTTAATAACGGGTTAATCCTCCTGATGCCCATGGGCCAAAATGGTTAGGCTAAAATATAGGTTTTGTATTAACCCTCCTGTTGTCCTAGGGTTAGGGTTGCCTTTGGCAGGTCATTTTTACCTCAGGGTGACTCAAGGGTTAACCTTCCTGTCACCTTAGGGTTAGGGTTAGGTTGTATTTGGGTCAAAATTGTTAGGTTAAAATTAGGTTAATAATGAATAGTTATTTTATTATTTAGTATTAACCCTCCTGTTGTCAAGTCAAGTCAAGTCAAGTCTATTTTATTTGTATAGCCCTTAATCACATTGCAGTCTTTGAGACCCTGTTGTCCTAGGGTTGAACCACAATGCTGCCTTTTGCAGGTCATTTTGACCTCAGGGTGACAGGAGGGTTAACTAACTAAAATGTTTAACTAACTTTTAAAATATAGTTATAGGTACTTACTCTGTGGCAGAAAAAAATGGCAGTATAAAACATACTGTTTTGCTCTTCACTGCAAATATTTGCACTGTAAAATAACAGTAAACTACTGGCAGCAGTGACGCCAGTAGTTTACTGTTATTTTACAGTGCATGTACTGTCATTTATTTTAACAATATTTCACCATAAATTGGATAACAGTATATGACTGTAGGAAAACTGGGTTTCACAGTAATTTTACAGTATATGACAGCATGGTGCTGTCTATATATAAGTATATGACCATAGAATAACTACATTTTACTGTATTTATACAGTAAATTACAGCATATCACTGTTTATTTACAAATATATGACTATAGGATAACTGTGTTTCACTGTAATTTTACAAGTATATGACTGTAGGATAACAAGTAAGCTTACAGTAAATGACAGTATTGCAACAAAGATGAAGACAAAGAGCCTATTTCCAAGGTGCGCTCCCATCATGCTTTGCGCCACCTCTCCCTGTCCAATGCAGCTATTTACAAAGTTAATTAGTATTTAATTGATCTAAATTCTCTCACAGTGTTGATCTGGTATTCCCAATCAGGTGTGCCTGTAAAACATGCACAAAAAATCTAATTTGACCATATTAGTAAAACAACACCAGGTGTTGTTACAGTAGCTAGCTCATTTTTTTTCAGCTACATCTTTGCTAATTGCTAACCTGACTTAATGGAACATAATCTGAAATGTATGCTGGAAAACTTGTTTGATGATGAGAGCACCTCAAACAAATGTGACCAAACAATAAGGCACACTGGCAAAATCGGGAGAAAAGCTAACATTACCTCCTTGGTTGTGCTCCACATGGACTGATTGCTCCCCTCTCGTACTGAAAGTGACTGGATAATGGGATATACATCTACAGCTTCACAGAAAATACTGTTAAATGCTGTTAAATTACAGATATCTACTGTTATATGTTAACAACGGCATTAATTACAGGGAGGGGGATGAATATTTAACAGTA
>JAODUG010004862.1:0-29764 GCA_027564795.1 Aphredoderus sayanus
ATACAAAATAATAAAATACAATATATTTTAAGATATTAAGTAAATCAGCAAACTTACCACTAAAGAGAGAAAGAATGTAGACAAACACAATATACACAGCTTATCCATATCTTAGGTTTTAGCTGTTTCAATAAGTTACATGAGTCAAACACACCTGACTCCTGACTCCAGTGCTCATCTGGAATCTTTAGAGGATGAGCACTCATACATCAGCTGCATGGGAACCAATCAGGTTGCTTCAAACAGGTGTACTCCTGATGCCTTTGGGCTGATTGTCACCATGATGTCTACAAACTTTCAGGTGGGGAAAATGTCCCATTAACGTTGTATGTCCTAAATTGGCAGTTCAACATACATGTACAAACTTACTAATCATATCTGTCCTCTTCCAAATGTCATTCAAGAATTTCCTGACAGCACCAATTAATTAGCTTTTCTGTATGACTGGATGATGGAAACCATGATGTGATTCTTTGTTAATGGATGATAGTCTACTATTTTGATGAGCCTTTGTTTGATGCATGTTTTAAGATTTTACATATTCATGTACAGTATTTAATTTAAATGTGATATCCCCGATCAGAGCATGTGTTATATGATGTGAATATGCCACTTGATTTTAAAATATGAATCATTCAAAGTTGAAGAACAATCAATGAAATTATTTTCAGCACCTTGTATTACTCTGAATCATTTATTATGTTTTTGGCGCTTTGATATGTTTCTATCAGACTCACTATATAGTAATACAGTATTGACAGTAGACTACTGTCAGAAATATGCTTTATCTTTAATATTTTAAATATGGTTCTGGTATCAAGTAACCAATTTGTAATTCAACATTAAAAAGTTATTAAATATTTGGTGTAGTCACATGTAATAAAACACATAAATGAGGAATTCCACTGAACAGGAGCAAACTAAAATACACAATAAATATAATTGTATTGCGTATAAAAAGTTGTTTACTACAGGGATTTCCTGTTCACAACAAAGGCAATGATCAGTTTATAACTACTGTATTCCCGTATCCATGTTATGTAAGTGAATGTGATAGTGTAGTTTGAAAAGGCTATATGACAATGTGAATGTTTCACAATGGCTCCAGATCTCACCCTACCGTCTCAACCATCCTCACACTCCTGTGTTTGTCTTTGAGCGATATGAGATAAAGCAGTTATTGTGTGTTGTGGTGTTATTGTGAGAGGCCTCTGGTATGGGACGCAGATAATTTCTTAAAATGCACCCTCCTGTAGAGGATGCCATATCACTCACGTACAGTGTTACCAGTTCCTCATTCCATACAGTACATGTTATTTTACTGGCAGTAAACTCAAAACCTTTATGCTGTTGAGCTTGTTTATTGCAGGTGTGGAGCATTATACTGTAGCCTAAACCACCTCTTTTATTGTCATTAGGCTACCATTTGAAATTCTTGTCTATTGAATATTCAAAGTTGTGATTTCTATGTGTTTCTATGTGTTTTTAAATATGTGTTGTGTGTGTGAGACCAATGGGTATGAATTTGGGTTTCTCAGTTATAGTAAGAATTGTCAGTTGGAAAGTAGTAATCAGATGGTGGACAGAGATGAAACCAGAACTAAAGATGGCCAGCCAAGACAGTAGATGACATGTATTATGAAGATAAATAAAATTAAAATGTTATGTGATTTTACTAAATGTCACGATCTTAGAGTTATTTTTGTTTGAACCTTCCTGTTGTCCTCGGGTCAAACAGACCCAAATCACTACCTCTTTGTGGCAGAGTAGAATCCTAATTCTGCAGTTTACAGACATATGATGTGCACTGCTAGCACAGCAATGTGTGAGTTTCAAACCCGAAGACAACAGACAAAAGGCACGAAAAAACAAAGAAAGACTTAAATAACTAATTAATAAAAAAATAAATACACACAGCAATGACAATAAAGGGATCTACACAATCATACACAATCATATGGCACCGTCTGGTGGCATAAAGTGATATAAGGACAACAGGAGGGTTAAGAACAACCCAGTTTTTACACATGTAACGTAAATACAGTATAATCCTTTAAGATACATCAATATCTTATCAGAAAATGCTTTGTACATGTTGAGGAATAATACAAATTATTATATCACCTTTACAGTATATTCCATTATGTATAATGTATGTTATTATTATGCATGTTTTACGTATTACTTATTGGAATCTAAAATCGATAACCACAACAAAATTACCGACAGCACATATAATGCAAAATTGAGATTTATTTTTGTCATTGATCATCTAGGAGAGACATGGAAACAGGTGAATATAGAGGTCTCTCCAGCAATCAACTCATATATCATCCATAGGACATGTCATACATTGTTCCATAAACATGATGATTGTACAACAAATCTACTGTTTACATAAACAGTAGCTTACTTCTAGGTTCACAACTCTGTACAACTCACAAATGTATAAAACTGCAGCCCATATGGAGGTTTCCTACTTGGGGAAAATGTTTTTTCTCTAAAAGTTTTAGTTTGACCAATAAACTGGTGTGTTGATTTTAATTGGAGTTTCATATTTATTCTCATTTTTGTCAAATAACAGGATCATTTCAAATGTATATGTCAATCAGAAGATACAATTCCATTTAGCCTACTACCATTAGGTTTAGGTCTGTCCACACAATCTGGTTGAAATGCATTCTACTGTAACTGTGATAATACACCTTAAACCACAAACATGTTTGTCATTAGTAGGGTTACTGGCATCACTCCACTGACCACAAACAACGTGGCACAGCAGTGATCTCCCTAGCCTAAGCTTCTGCTGCCAAATTATGTTAGCTTCAGAAAAACAGACCATGGAGAAAAGAAGTTATAAGAACTAGCTTCTATAGTTAAAACATTTTTAATTTGTCTTAGAATGTAATAATTATTTGATTAGATAGCGGCAAGCCACTTGTAGTGGCATTACTTATTGGTGAAGAAATTGTTGGTAATGAAAACATTTATACATAGCCTCTTTATAATAAACAATGGTTTCATGGAATATTTGCTTTGTAACCCTTTTTTATAAAAGCAACAGCATTTAAACAACATTTGAAGAGTTAAAATGCTTTAACCTGAACACGAGCACAACAGCTCAAAAAATAAAAGCCATTTGCAGTATAAGAATATTTTTAACATTGGACATACATATATGCAAAAATATTGCATTTCTTTATAAAAATCCTTTCAAATTCATATAGTGTTTAGTTTCATACTTGTTTTTCTTTCGTCAAGATCTTGGTTTTCTTTCAAATTTGGTATTTCAAACTACTGTATTTCTCCATTAATTTGCTGGTTTTCCCTGTTAGGAAACACGAAAGAACAACAAATTATTTAAACCAGGACAATAGGCTAACTGGGTAATTCCTGTTATGCATTGACATTTCTGTGATCTATACATCTATACTCATCTGTATTGTTTGCTATGATTTAAAGAATACAACATAGTATAAGGGACACATAGTTTCTGAGAAAATATTAATATTGTTAAACATTTACATTATTAACAGTATATAAATGTCTAAAATCTCAACTTTTTTTCCAAAAGTTACACAGGAATAACCTAACTCACATCTTCATTTCCCAGTTTCCCAGATAGGGACTAAGCCTTGCCATGCATAGACTGAAAACAATTTCTAATCCAGTTCAATTGGAGAATGGCAACATATTTCACTTTACAAAATATTGCAAAGGCAAGGACAATGATTGCTCCTCTTCCTGGACACTAATTGTATAAAACTACTTACCACAATTAATCCAGACTTCGCTTTCCCCGATAAATCACTAAAAAGGAGACAGAGGATACTTTACCATGGTAAACATTTTCCTATACATATTTCCTATCAATATTTTGCCAATAGCATTCAACGAACTAAAGAAAAATATTTTATAGCCACTACAAACCAGATTGTTCAAATAAATGATTATAGGCTATAGGCTAATATTTTTGTTATCTTTAATAAAATAGTTGCATTGGGGAATTTAAATTTAGAGATAAAGGTCACCTACCCAGTCCAAGGTTACTGCCTGAACAGGTAACTGAAAGTAGAGGGAAAGAGACATTACATAGCGCGCCACAAATTTGGCACTATACAGCACATAATGTGAATTTTATTGAATTATATTGCAGACTAAAATTTAATGTTTTAGTCATTTAGCAGACACTTTCCAATGTAAGTAAAAGTGAGTTACAACAATTACTAATTCATTCTAACCTAGAACCCATGACCATTTCATTGGGAACCAAACACCCAGACCACTAGACTATCTTTTACCGGAGTACTGCCTGTTGGGACAGAAGGAGACTTTTATTCCATTTGCAGCCACAGGAGCCACCACAATCGTGTAGTCGTTCCCACACACGACACCGGTGACATCACAGAAGCTGCTCATAGGAGCAGCGACACAGGTATAGTTCTGTGTCCCATACAGATCCACTACGTAGTTCTGAGTCTGTGGAAGCCCGGAGGGACGCCAGTACACCCTGAGGGTGTTGTTGGCCACCTGGTAAAGTTTGACGCCTGTCGGACAGCACGCGCCTACAAGACAGGAAACAATGAACTGTTTGATCACATTTAAGGTTAGTGTTAACAGAAAAAAAGAGAAGAAGAAGTACTTACTGGATGAGAATCCAGCGAAGTTGCATTGTGCCTTGTGTCCCGTAGCGCTGAAGGCTTCCAAGCTCACGTTGTAGTTGGTGCCGCAGGTGATGCATCCCATCAGGCAGTGCGTATCCATGGTGTTGCACTTGGCGTGTCCCCGCGGCGACGTGAGCGCCGTGGCGTAGGAGCGAGCCCCGTACGCCGCTGACCAGGACACGTTGGTCATGGCCTGGTTGACCTGCACCACGCTGAGAGAGGTGGGGCAGCAGGGGGCTGCACACAGAGGAACACACAGCAGTGCATGACTGCACGGCGAGGGCATGGTACCATTGTGTGACTGTTTGACCCTCCTGCTGTCCCCCGGGTCAAGCGGACCCAACGCGCTACCTTCTGGTGCCCGCAGAAGGCGCCAATTCTAATTCTACAGCTTACACAGACATATGATGTCTACGTAAGCCATCGAAACATAAGCAGGTGGCGCCATCTGCTGGCAAAAGATGGTAGTGCGTTTGAAACCCGAGGACAACAAGAGAGTTATAGAACAACTCTGGCCAAGTCTGGCCTGATTTTCTCCTCGAATCAAACACAGTTTAACGTTCTGGCATCCAGTCACCACAAAATCATCTTTACATCACAGTCATTTTGAAATCCTATTTTCCTGTACATTGGCGTCTGCTACATGGATAACAATAACATTAAATGTCGCAGTAGGCCAACCTGTTTCTAAAGGCACACTGAAGCTGGGTAGACTGTTCCCTGCGGCCGCGCTGGCGACTGCCGTCACGTCGTACGTCGTCCCACATGGAAGCTGCGTCAGCTGGCAGGAAGTAGAAGGCGAGACGCAGCTGTGTGTGTCTTGTCGACCAGCGGCCGTAACAGTGTAGGTGGTGTTGGGGGAGTTGGGCGCCGTAAAGAAGACTTGCACCGCGGTCAGGTTGGTCTGGGTCACGTTTACGATCTGCGGAGAGCATGGCGCTGCAACGGGACGGACAGAGAACGTTACGAGCCTGCTCTGCAGGATACACAGCGTGTTATATATGTGTGTGAGGGTGTGCGTGCGTGTATTACTTTTACTGGCTGTCCAGCATCATACTATACCTGTCCGTTGGCTGTGGGGCTTGCAGGTGTAGTTGCAGCCTCGTATCTCGCAGCAGGGTGTGACCACCACAGAGTACAGCGAGTCACACCGCAGGTCCGACAGCGCGCACACCGGGTCCGTGTCGTTGCAGTGGATGACTTCGTTAGTCTGCACTGCCGTGGTCTCGTACATCTCGGCCCCTTTTACTCGAGACCACCAGATTTCTAGCGTTTCCGTGGAAACCAGGCTTACGGTCACATCCTCTGGACAGCAAGGAACTGAAGAAAAGGTTCGCGTGGACGAGGAAGTGCAAAAAGCAAATGTGAACATTTGATTGACAAACGTTTGCTAAATGAACGCCGAATGCGTGTACATAATTTGTGTGTGTGTGCGCGTGTGTGTGTGTGTGTGTTACTGGTAGTGTAGTTCAGGACTTCTCCTTGTGGACTGGGGCCTGCTTCGTTGTAGGCGAAGACGGTGACGAGATAGGTGAAGCCACACATGCTGTCGAACTGGCAGGAGGTGTTGGTGGTATTACACATGTTCTCCAGTCCATCGTCCCTCTTGATGAAGGCCATGTAGTACTCCACCATAGACACGTTGCTCCACATCACCATCAACTGGCCGGGCTGACGCTCCTCTATCCAGATCTTCTCTGGAGGACATGGGACTGGCGGTGACAGCGAGAAGGCAGACAATAAGAAACATGCAGAATGAACATATAAAGAGCGACCGGTATACAATTACATTAATCCTAGATTTAAGTCATAGTGGATAATATATGTACTCAAGTGTAAAACTAAACTGGTTATTTTAATAAAATAAAAGACTTTTGCTTATACAGTATATAATTTCTTCATACGGTAGCATCATTTTACAATAAGGTACAAAAATGTAAGAGGCCAGTGTTAATAAAATCTGAATTGGTTACAATTAAAAATACATTATTAGCTTTTACAGTAGTATTTATGCTTAATTACTTTACACAGTATATTTGGTATATGGTTAATATAGGCTATACCCACATGTAAGGTAGGTTCCTGGTACTGAGGGACTACTGGGACCAGCCTCATTTACGGCAGTGACGAAAACCGTGTGCTGCTCTCCACAGTCGATGGGGGCCATTATACAGTAATACTGCACTGTTGCATTGCAGGACTGGCCACTAGTAGACATGGCTGTGTACTGAGTAGCACCCTGGACACCTTCCCAGTACACAATAATCCCTACACCGCGGCCCGGGGCCAGTAACACCTCAACTGCATCTGGACTTGGTGGACCTGTACAGTGAGGAAAGGTTTAATATAGAAAAGAGATTTTTTTCTTAAAGCAGTACAACTGAAATTACATGCACTGGTTGCTTGTTTGTAATTTCACCCACTGGTGACAATTTGAAGCTAGGTGTTGTATCTCCATTAGATTAGTAAAGGAATCAAAGCACAGCCATCTTATCTCTTAATACAATGACTGGGTCTTGTGATCTCTTGCATTTGGCTGCAAAATACCCTTTTACCCTTAGTAGTATGTACTGTATATTAGAGCAAGAATGTTCAATAATCATCAGCCCCCATTACGCTAATTTGAAGCGAAGATAACTAAACTTATCTAGTGAAATATGTATGGATGTGGTATTTCTAGAAAGAATATAGATATTTCTCAATGCTGGGACCATTAATTGTACTCATATGCTCTTCACAAATAAGGTGGTTGTTTTGAATGAGACTGACCACTAGGTAGTAAAATAGAGTAACTTATCAAGATAAAAACAATGATGCCCTCAGACAGATGCTAGCCTATACTTACGTGTAATCTGGTAGACTGTGAGCTCATCTCCGGGGCGACCATATACATCCCAGGCCATACCCTTGATGCTGTAGTTCATCCCTGCATCAAGTCCATCAATAGTCATTGTGGTCCCTGTGGTGTTGTAATTGATCCGTATGTCGGTACCAATCTTGATGACAGTGAGGGAATACAAGATACCGTAGTCCACCGGTGGCCAGCTCACAATGATGGTGCTGTTATTTGGAGAAGTGGTGTTTAGCACAGGAGCCACCACCACTACAGAAAGACACAGAAATAGATTAATAAAATGAAAATGTATTTAGTATTAATCACATTTTAGTAGTTAGGTTTTGATGATAAAAACTTGGAGGCAAAACAAAGTTTGGAAAAACAAACACATTATCACAAACCCCCCGCCCCAAATGAAAAGCATGAGATGAAATCAGTATCCATATGATTATGTTACAGTTACTAATTCTCCTTCGGGAGAGGAGACAACCTAGTTCTCATGGTTTCTCTTTTCATATTGTGAGAATGTTAAAACACAGATGGAGGGATACTGTTTCCACCCTGTTTCCGTTGCTGTCCACAGTATAGTGTACACTGGGACAATAGGATGCGGAATGACGCACCATTATTGCTAGCAGATTAAGAGAGTCTACTTTTGTCTAACAAACAATATCGATAGGCTGCGTTTTGATCTTTTGCACAATTGCCATCTTGAGTAAACAGTTTTCTAAATGTTCAAAGTCTGGCCAACTATAAATGAAAGGAGAGCTTCATTGGACAGTATACCTTAGATTGTGTTATTGTGGTCATTTTATACAATTAGCTACAGAACAATTTGTACAACAGGTGTAAAAGGGTGATGTGCAATGTAACACAAAGTATTTGATTGACCAAAGTAAATCATTGATCAATCAACAAGCATATTTTGGAAGGCTCCATTTCAAATGCTATAGAGCCACTGCATTTATATATATATATATATATATATATATATATTAACCAGGATAACCTGTTCAGGCTCAGGTTTCCGCTTCAGTTTCAAATCTGTACCTGTAGTGATATTAACGGTGTATGAAGGCTGGCTCCGCCCACCAGAGTTGACAGACATTACACTGAGTGTGTATTCTGTGTGGGGCGAGAGATTCACCACTGTGCCCGGGGAGCTGGTGACCACTGTTTCGGAGAAGAAATCCCCTGATTCAATTTCGGCCCTCAGGACGTAGCTTGTTGCCCCGGTAACCTCTGTGAACTCCACAGTGATGCTGTGGCTGTTCTTGGAGTAGGCCTGCGTTATGGTGGGAACGTCAGGAGCTGGAGGAAGGAGGGCAGACAGGCTGAAAGGCCTCATACCCTAGTGTATACAATCCGTATTACAGTACTGTATATTACAGTATATTGCACGCACAATTGCATACGTATGTGAAATTCACACAGGAATTTCACATTTTCTGTCAGTGACTAGCTATGATAATCAAATGTGAACAGCTATAAACATATATATTTTATTTAAGATAACAATAAATATTAGCCAATTAAATAAGACCCACTGCTTCTCAGCAAACTGTAAATCAATTAATGATAATTATTACATAGCGTTAAAGTGTCATTATTACAGCTTTTTCAGTGTTTAAGTGTGTTTGCTGTTCAACTGACCTGTTATATATTGGATATTAGCACTACTGAGGACATTTAAGGCGTTGTCCATGGCCTCCACTGTCACAGAATACAGTGTGTTTGGAGAGACAGGGGTAACAGAGCCCATCACTGTGGTGGCACTGAATTGAGCGAAGACAGACATTCCCTGAGAGTTTGTAGGTGTCGCAGTGACCTTGTACGAATTGGCTCCAGCGACCACACTCCATTGTGCCGTAATAGTTTTTGACGTCACGCTGAACACTGAAACAGCCATGCCTGCAGGAGAAACATGAGAAATGAGTTATTTTAGTGCACTGCTCACTAAAGGTTTCTAGGTTTCTACGTGGTATACATTTTTTGGTTTTAGAAATCATTAATGTATAAGTTCATTCCACTGCAAAGCGGTTTTTAAAGCACACGCATAGTCTACTATATTAGGCCTGCAGCCAACTCCTTTTCATTTGCATGGTAGCCTATAACTACACTGTGACCAATGGCAAAAAAAGTATAGTAGAGGCTTACCTTGTGAAGCACATATCTAAATTGATAAAAAGAAAAGAAAAAAATATAAATAAATATATATAAGCATCGGTCATTTACAAATAGCCTACAGAATGAAACAATTCTTTCTATTTTTCCAAAAGGGCATATTTCCATGCAGCCTACAGTAGGCTAATTTATAGCAAGGCATTAGTACATATTATGTCTATATTGCAAGGAATTATATTTCATATTATTTTATATATCCTGAGGCAAATTATCCTCTGGATCGTATTTTCAGCAAAACACTGGCACATTAGTCTACTTCACTCAACATAGATTTCAGGACTAGTCAGTGCAGGTATTAATTTTCATGTCTGAATGAATTTGACTATTGAGCCAAGGGGGGCATGGCATACTGTAGGCTACTGTAGCCCACGCTATGCCTTGCTGAAAGATGTAGACTATAACACTCAAAAGAGCCTGTGTTCCATATCTGGCTTCTCTAAACTTTCTGAACATATATGAAACATAAAATAATCCTCACTTATATAATATGTAAGTCATATAATTTGTATTATCTTCTTATCACTAATTATATATGGATTATGTAGATTTAAGACAAAATTATCAGATAATAAGAAAAGTATTATGTCTTACCTCAGCCAAACCAATTAAAAGCAAAAGCTTTAGCATCTTTAAATTGTTGGCACCCACTTAAAGTGTTATTTTCTGAGAGTCACACTGCCTTAAGGGCAACAGTCTGATCGATGATACTTCTGTCTGACTTCAGGGTGCAGGCTCAGGCTTCATATGACTCTTCAAATTTTTTTTTTATCTTGGAAATGAAACGACAGATCCTTTATTGTTTCAGCAAATACCGAAGAGCCCATGAGTCGAGCTCCTCCCCTTAGGGGCTGCTGGAATAGCCTATCAGGTTGAGAGGAGGAAACACACCTGTGGTTAGAAAAACCTGCTTGTGACCTAGGTATTTCTGAATGCTTATGGTTTGATCTGAATGATAGGCTACTTAATTTTTCTTATTTTCCTCAAGACATATTTTTAGTTAATTCAGCTATCATTGCTAAAAGTAAAACACTGTAGCTATGTTACCAAATGTATTTGTAAAAGACCAGTTATGCAGGATGTGCATATGGACCATACATGCATTATATGGACATCCCATGTGATTATCCTAAAATACAGTATGTTCATCAAGATGTAACTATATCTTAGATCATTTTGTCAAAATTTCACCACAATATTTTATTAGAAATGACATATTGTATGCAGCCAAAAAATATAATTTAAGGTTTATGTGCCCAACCCTACAAAAGAATACAACTAAGTGTTAGAGATTTGTAACCCTATACAACCCATATTATTCCACCCAATAACAACTCGGACAGGACAAATTGTTTGGTTAAAATAGACAAAGCTCTCCAACAATGGTGAAATTGGAATTTTGCCCTTAATCTTCCCAATGGGTGGAAGTCTTTCTCATATATCCTTTATAGAAAATAGGCTAGATGGATAACTAATACCATATAATAGGCGTACACAAGTCTTTGTCAAAAAAAAAAAAAAAAAATCCAAAGGAGAAATCATAATGATAAGATTTATTACAATTGGTAATGTTATAAAGTAAATATAACATTTCCTATTAAATACATTTACAAACATACAGTAGGCTACTCTGTTATTGGATAGCACCTCTTCTACATAATCTCATCTATGTATTTCTGAATAATTTACCCCTTAAATGTGAATTATATATTTAAATATAAATAAGTTTAGTTTATAATGTAATTTATATTAATTATAACAATTGTGATATTGATAGGACACCATTACAGAAAGTTCCATAATGAACGAATTGGTTTTACTTAATCTACACACTTTCATCAATCACTGTTATTTACATTTAAATTTACGGCATTTGGCAAACGATTTTATCCAAAGCAACTATATAGTAGCCTACATTTGTCAATAGTTGGACAGGTCATACACCAGCAATTGTAAGCAAACAATATTCTAATAGAATCATAACAGCATAATGTCAACATGCTTAATACCACGTCAACTCTATAGAAACACAATAGCTAATGACCTAAACAAGTGCTTAAAATGTAACATTAAAGCGTGGTTTTATAAATACGAATATATTTCTATTCGGATATCTTATATCATTTTCACATAGAGTTTACTCAACGTTTAACACTCATGACGTCCTTAATAATATAACAAAGAATATCGTATTTGGTCACCCGGCAGCGCCATCTGATTGAGTATGATTTTGTGTGTTTTTTAATGGCATTGCTGTGTGTATTTCTTTCTTCATGAATTAGTTCTTTATGGATTTGTTTGTTTTTGTGTGCCTTTCAACCCTCCTGTTGTCCTCAGGTTTCAAACACACCTTGCTGTGCCAGAAGTGCACATCATATATCTGTGTAAGCTGTAGAATTATGTTTAGCGCCTTCTATCTGAGGGTTAATGAGGGTTAATAAATGTGGCCTCATACTAGACAGATATTGCAAGCTTCAGTTTGACTTTGCCACCACAATTTAAACAGAGATCATGCACTCAGGCCTGAACCACCAGGCCTGTGGCGTACTGCTTCATTCTTTTATTTCATCTCGTTTAGATTACTGTAACAGTCTTTTGACTTGTCTTAATAAGAAAGAGCTTTACCGCCTTCGAATTGTTCAGAACTCCGCTGCAAGGCTTTTAACCCACACCAGTAAAAGGGCTCATATAACACCTGTTTTAGCTTCACTTCACTGGTTACCAGTGCAATTTAGAATGCATTTTAAAATGTTGGTGCTTATATTTAGAGCCCTGCAAGGACAGGCACCTCCTTACATCTCTGACCTGTTTCAGCTGCGCACGTCCTCACGTAGTCTGAGATCAACAGGCCAGAGATTTTTAATTGTTCCCCATACACATTTTAAAACTAGAGGGGACCGTGCTTTTCAGGCAGTAGCACCTAGACTGTGGAATGCACTGCCTCCTTACTTGCGCTCCTTAGACTCAGTGGAAACTTTTAAAACACAGCTGAAAACTATTATATTGAGGCTTTTAGATAGACTGCAGGGTGGTTAGGCCGGTCTGATGTGTTTTCTGTTTGTTTTGGTCTTTGTTTTTTTTTTGGAGCATTTGTATTTACTAATGTTGTGTATTACCATTTCTTGTGAAGCACTTTGTGATTTTTATCAGTGAAATGTGCTATATAAATAAATGTTACTTACTTTACTTACTTAACTGGCAGCTACAGGCATGGTTTAAGTGTGACTATTAGCCATGACAGATCATCCATTGCCAAGTAATTTGTTTTTAAATGTCTGTCTGCTCTGTGTGATGGTGCTGTGTAACAAACCCATAGCATGTTAAGCTATTGGTGCGCCTTTGTAGGGAAGCAGTCTCCATTCTAGACCCCTGAGCTGGAGTTACCATAACTGCTTGATGTCCACATATGTGGAGTTTCTGAGGTAGGCTATAATACAAAAACTGCATATGTTACTGTAGTACTGAGTAAGATTTAATTGTACAGATATACCAAGACTTGGATTTAGAATGTGAAAACTTCAATACCAGGTATGGTTTTGTTTGAAATCTGAGCACATGCCCCTCTGTTCTGAGCACTAACTGGTTGCATTCCTCTCTACTCCTCCAAGATGTTTTGTGGAAGGAAAAAGAAATGTACAAGAAGAAATAATAATGGATTCAGATGACTGTAAAAAACAGGTTTTCTACTGTAGGCGATTATGTGTCTTTGTCAGGGAGGGACAACAACAGGAATGATGATGAGGATCTCTATCGACTTATTATGCCAATGCCTAGAGTGTTGAAAACAGTGAAAACTTCACTGTCGGAGCGTCATTGGCTTCTCCAACAACTGTAGGGCACAGTACAAGATTGTTGTTTGGACATTCTTGTACCACAGGACAACAGAACTAATATAATATGCCGTAAACCAATCAGGCAGTCACATGGACAAGGAATGGGGACAGACAGATCCAACAGAAATCGGATGAGACGATATCTACTTACAGGTAACCCACAGGCCAACAAGTTAGCTGGGAAGATGAAAGTTTGATATCTCCCCCAAGCAGTGCCGAATGGGATTTTACTGAAATGTATCACCAACATGACCCAGTTTTGCTTTGATTTACTGAAATCTTCTTTGCTCTATTCTTCTAGTTGTGTGTTGCGATGCATTGCTGGGTTATGGAGTCATACTGTACGTTATTGGAAAAGAAACAAACTATAGGTTTCGGTGATTATTTCACCCATTAAAAGAATGAAATAGGCATACAGTATCTGACTGAAGAGTAAAGGTCACAGCTGGACACAATGCAATGATAGTCCCCTATTGAGTAGGCTATAAATAGGACAATTCATTTAGATTTACTGTGCAGTATCATTTAGAAAGAGACGATTTAATTACATTCTCAATTTTATATTATCAGAAATTTTAAACAAAAATTATAGAGGCATACAAAAACACAACTGACTAAAGATAAATATTTATTTTAAAATATTTCATCACATATTAAGTTACTGCTCTTATATTATTTTTATAAAATGTGCAAAAATTATCAATTTAGAGAACCACTGCTGTAATCTGTGAAGAGGGGTTCTTGACCCTGTTATATAAGCATAGAATTACGAGAACGGTTATAAGTCATTGTGTTTCCTGCCCCCTAGTGGCTGCATGTTGTGTAGCCTCTTGTATAGCTGAGCCTTGGCCAGGTCAGCAGAGAGGCTCCTGGCCATGCAATCTGTGGTCCTCTTCATCCTGCGCGCCGCTTCAATAGCCTGGTCCAGAGTCCTCCTCATCTCCTCCTCCTAGCATACAACATAGAAATGCTTATATCTCTAGATATAAGCGTTATATCTAGAAACACTTATATTTTTATCTTTTATTTTTGTACCATAAAGTCCCATAGGAAGTGAATGAATGCAAACTAAGGAGAAACTAGTGGCTCAGTTACAGTATGGAAATCTGTCTTTTCAAATTATCTTTTTATTATTAAAAATAATCTTATTTCCTTTTGTTTTGTGTTTAGTGTGCTCCCTTGACCTTACAGCTCTCAATGTACTTAAAAAATAATTCAGTGTTGTCAGCTTACGGTACGCAATTATTTACCTTGTTCCCCCTGCGCTTTCCTGCTCTGCTGCCAAGCTTGGAGGGGGTGAAACCAGGAGACGGTGTTCGCTGAAAGAACACATTGCTAGGCAGCAGTGCTGAGTCTGACTGTGTGGAGTACGTCTGGTGGCTGGACACCACATGCAGCAGGGACTCCCTTAATTTATAGCTGGTTTGGAGAAACAGGGAGAGGGCCGTGACACAAGGCGAGGCGCTCTACAAATTTGGATTAAGCAGCTCTTGATTCTGTTTTGTAGTGAGGAGTAATGGGTCATTTTGGGCACAATGGGCAGGGCGATAACATACATTAACACTGAAACAGCATGGGGCGTACTGCATTACTGTATGCATGTACGGCATTTGTGCTTTATCCAATCACGTTGGAATGATCCTCCCATGGACTTGGACTGGAAGCAGAGCACAAACACTGTACAGGCATTGTGCATATATATCCTATGTATGGAAATACCCTGCCCCAAATTGGAGGTTTAAAGTGCAATGTAACACTGCTTCATGATACTAGAGTAGATAATGCACCATTCCAGGGATCTGGTTACCTAGCAGGGAGGCTGCAGGAGGAGCCGTAATTGACCTGCAGGAGTGGCTTGTGGACAGGTAAGGGAGAGAAGGGAGACACCCTCTCCTTAGAGAACACACTGTCTAAGTCCGCTCCTGAAGTAACAGTGACAAGAAACTATGAATACATAAGGTTATGTTTCACCAAAAGATAACCTTTTTATGTTTGCTAGCCACGTGTAATTTAAATTATAAACACACTCTGTGAGTCTTTATGAAACAATACACGTTGTATAAAACCCCTTATTTATTAAGTGTCATATACAGTAAACATGTATAGGATAATTATCACTATAATGCACTATACTTCTAAGAAACTGTTATAGGAACTATTTACTTAATATTCTGTGAGCAACTTTGGCATGAGACAGCTGTTGGTTTCCTGTCAGTAAACTGGGCTGGGTCATACCCGAGAGTTTTACTGAGCAGTTTTCCTCCAACCCTAGGAGAGAGAAATGGAAACACAAAAACATTGTAGCAGTTTGTCCACCCATACTGTATTATCGGGAAATGGAACCTATGTGGGGCCTCTGTGACATGGCCATTTGTTAGGTGTTTCTCTATGCACTTCAGAAAGGGCCTGGTAACACTTACTCCCTCTCCTGCTCCCTAGTGGTGTACTGTGGAACTGCAGTGTTATTGCAGAGGCATCTGTGTCTCCACAATCTGTACCTGAGGAGAAAATAGTCAAATTTCAACAGACAACAAAAGGAATAACTAAACACGTTGATCATTTCTATAAAATGTTAAACAAAACATGTATATAATGGTATGGTATTTGTGTACCTTTACTCTTACTGGGGTCCATATCTGTAGAAATCCAATCGTCTACCTTCATCTGACTGAGGTTTGGGTCGCTCAGATTCTGGATATGGGACCTACTCAGTGGTTTGGACATACTACAAAATCAAAGTAATGTATGCATCATCTGCCTTATGATTCATCCATCCATTAATCAATCCACCAGCCAGTAGTGGTGCATTTACATTTACAGCAGATAGAAGATGCTTTTATCCAAAACAATGTACGATTAGTACATTTGTCGTACCTCTTAGAGGTTGGTTTAGGGTGAGTCCTGGGCTTAGTGCGTCGATCCTGGCGTTCCAGTCTGTATTTGGAGGTGAGATAGTCCATCTTCTGAGCTAGCTGTGGCAGTTGCACTAGACCTGCCTCTAGGTCTTGTTTCAGCCTGGATACCTCCGACTGCAGGGCCGTGATAGCCTCACTAGCAAGCCACACACAAATATAGAAATAAAGTGCAGACCTTCATTTGGTATTATGCTGTTTTCCTCAATGTTTTAATAGATAATACATTCAATTATATTGTTAAGGCAGGCTATATCAGGTAAACAATTTACTAAAGCAATATACTACAATACAGTGAAATTAGTGGTAGCTCATTATGCACTGACCTATTACAAGAACAAGTATGCTGGTGGCTAGCTCTGTCTGGTGCCTCCATGGAAGGGCTGCAACTGTGCTCTGAGAGAAGGTGTTTGGGATGGTTAGCTAGATATGGGTTGGTCTCTGTAGGGGCTAGATACAGGGAGATATACTGTAGTCTCACTCACTTACTGTAACAGACCTTAAGTACAAGAGCTAAAAGAGGCGCACTCTCACCGGGAACCCTGACTGCTGGCTCCTTAGTGGTGCTCTCCACCCACAGCTCCACTGCAGGATTGGGTTGCGTGTGGTTGTGTGTGGGTAGCAGGTTCCTCTGATGGTTCACCGGTGATACTGGGTGGATAGCGGTCTGCAGGTTGGAGCAGGAGCCTTCGCTTCCTGAGGAACTTAATGAGTCGTTGTAGGTGTGCCCGCTGTCGAAATGGACATTTTCAACTGACTGACAGTGCTGTGACACAGTGTTGATAGATGATAGAGATTATATCGATATTCATTGATAGTTCATGAGGTCAAACATTACATACATACAGTATAAAGACATTTTAACTGTAACTCAGGACTACATATTTAGTTAAACAAAACTCAAGTACCCTTTAATATACAGTATTGATAGAGGCAAAGCAAATCTCAGAAGGATAATGTTTTGTACCTCTCTATAAGTAGTTTTGGCTGGAATGGTTCAGTGGCTTGTGGACTCAAATCAGAGCTTCCAAATCCACTGTCTGTCTCTGGACTTCTCTGTGCCAAATAAAATAATGTCCCAAAGCCAATTACAATGCAGTATGTAGCACACGTGTGTTTTTACAGATCCCTGAAACAATGTTGCACAAAAAAGATGACTTACAGTACACAGACTCAGAGGGTCCAAATGAAATAAAGTTGACAATGCTGGAATCATGTCAACGTCAATATTACAGTTGTGCTTATGAGCGACCCCCCAAGTCTAGTAGCAGAGCCGTACGGACTAAGGCAGACAAGAGAGAGTATACTCAGTAGTTTGTGTACGTCCACTCACATGTGTTATGGATGAGTTGCTGAGAGACGGTGCTGAGAGGCTCTGGCTGTTTAGTGGATCAGAGGAACAGGACAACTCCACTGCCAGACTTGTACCAGCAAACACATACTCACTACCTGGGCCTGAGGTGCTGTCCGAAGTGCTGATACTGCCAAGGAAATTAGCCACACATCGTACAGTACTGTAGAGCATCATTTAGTTTAGTAAAGAGTAAGTAGTATGTTTAGAATAGTGTTTAGTTTAGGTATGGTGGTGGATACAGTTCCATCTCATTACATTGTATGCTGGCAAGAAAATGGTTCATGCATAGTTAATGTTGAGCACAACATAAATATAAGCATAATAGTTGCATTGTTACACGAAAAAACATGTTATAGTTTTTCTCTAAATTGAACTAAAGTAAACAAATTTTACTTGAAGGTTTTTAAGATTTTACTAAGCCAAACAAGGCAATTGCAGAAATATCACATATATCTAAGACATACTGTATACTTCGCTCTTTGTTGACTTTCCAAAGCACAAGACTGATTATAGGATACATTATTCAGTAGTGATCTAATTTCATGGTTAGCTATACTGTACGGTCATGTATATTCCAAATAACAAAACACTTACCTGTCTGTTGTTCCTTCCAGAAATGCTAAGATGTTATCATGAACTACCCCTTCTGACAAGCTAGAGTTCCTCTCTTCCTCTTTATTATCCTCATCCTTAGCTTCAGCATTATCCAGTTGCTCCAGAGTAACTTCTGAACTTCTAAACAGAGATAGGTACGAACAGCCACAGCCACACGCATGCAAACACAAACACACACAAACACAGGCTAAATAAACACGCTGCTTGTTTTGCCCTGGGGAACCCGACACCAGTTCTATACCTGAAACAGTATCCCACTATACTAGGAAACAAGTGAAGTCTTTTATTTGAGCACAAACTTCACCCAAAACATTCCATCATAATATATAATGACAGTTGGACAGTTTAGTTACAGTATGTTTTTTGAATGCTGATTTTGATTTTATCATCTAAAATTATGTAAAAAAAATGTCAAACTGACCTGGCACTGACTGGGAGACTAAAATAATGAACTGGTTTAAGTCACTAAATGAAAAAGAAACTTCAATATAATATATCTGGTGTACCGTGGGTAGCAGTTGATCTGGCCAGTGGAATTCAGCATAACGTCAGCAGTTATGAGACTGCTTTGGTCTAATCCACAACCTCCCTGGGCCTCACTGGCCTTCTCCACCACTTCTTCCTCCACCTCCTGCTCTCCTTCCCTTTTATCCATCTCATAACCCATAGTAGACAATGAAGCACTTGGCCCCTAGAACATGACACTGTGTCAGTCAATCAGTCACGTGTGGTGAGTGCAGAATTACTCTCACACACACACACTCCGACAGACAGAGAGACAGAGAGAGCGAGAGAGGGGGGGGGGTTGTATTTACAAATGGTATCCCTTATAAATAAAGTGATAAGCTATAAAACGAGCAGTGAGTCCTTCTGGTTAGACTTGGAGTTAGAGAGTGGGCAATGATACCAGACTGGAGTTATTACTGGAGAGAGAGAGAGAAAGAGAGAGAGAGAGAGAGAGAAAGAGAAAGAGAGAGAGAGAGAGAGAGAGAGAAAGAGAAAGAGAAAGAGAGAGAGAGAGAGAGAGAGAGAGGTATAGTCCCGAGTGAGACAGTAAGTGCTACTTCATGCAGGGCTGGTAGGGGTGGGATGTGGGGGCTGGGTGCTGGGTGCGTAGGTGTAGAAGACGATTGGGGAGGTGACAGAAGACCACACAGGTTCCTGTCTGTCATCTCCTTTATGTCCTCCAGGTGCATCCCTATCCTGAAGATGTCTCCCTCCAGCAGCCTGCACACATGCACACACACACACACACACACACACACACACGGCAATGTATCTTTATATCAGCTTTGTGTTGGCATTGACCACACACACACATATGATAATCTATTTTTATATACATTATGTTTATTAGCATTGACCACCTGCACACACACACACAAACACAAGGAGAGACATGAAATATGGTATACTATAAACATACAGAAATCTATGTTGGACAAGACACTGTGCACACCACTTAAAAGTGCCACTCAGCCATTTAACATCCAGTCATTACAGACCAGTGACATATTGGATGTCTAACCGGTCAGGGTCGAAGATGCCAGTGTTCCTGACCAGGCCCATGTAGTTCTGCATCTCCAGAGCTCTGTGCTGCTCCTTTGTACTGATATACCTCCTCTCCAGCTGGTCCTGGGCCTCCATCATGCTCCGCAGCATCTGTGCAAGGTCAAATACAGTACAAACACTACACACTCACGAGTGAAGTCATTTGCAAGGACTCGCAAAAGTGTGAGTAAAATACACACTTACCATTTGCTGGTCACTAACTGACATCTTGTTGAGACACTTTTTGAATTCTACCACCTCAATATAGTAGCAAATAAAAATGATTGTTAGGCATTAACATTGTAGTTCATTACTGTAGATCATACTGTATGCCTTAATTAAAGGGTACCTGGTGCATGAACTGGCTAATAATGTCTCTTAGCTCTGCGGTCATCCTCTCCCCGTCACTGTGAGCCTCCTGGTCAGACTGACCAGAGGAAGCTGGACTCAGATGGTCAACGGTGCTCTGGCAAACAGGTTCCTTGACCAGCTTCTCTGAAAACACAAGATATAAACAACATTTGTCACTGAGTAATTAAAAGTGAGTATATAAACAGCATTATTTTATCATAAGTTTAAAAATAGTTTACATGACAGAAAGGACAGTATTTTTGTAATTATAATGTGTGCGCGCCAAAACCTTTTATGATATTTTGTCACTTTTTTCAAAAGGAGCTCCAAATGACTGTCATTAAATCTCGTCGGTCACTAAGGAAACCAGCTGCACCAAGTCATTTGTTGTTGATGAAACTGAGATCGTCCCTGTCATATTATCAGAGCGAGACCGAGACATACAGTACCTCTTGGAGGCTGAGAAGGAGGAGGAGGATCCAGTAACTCAAAAGAGTCCCCCTCTCCTTGTTCGTCTGTAGCATCACAACAGTCAAACTCCAATGGAAGATCAGGAGGTACATGAGCCTGCAAACAGAGGTTCATTAATTATGTTAAACTGGCTAATAAACAAAGCATCAATCTCAATTAAAATCCTCAAGTCATTTGACATGGTACATAATGCTGTCAGACCAGGCAATCTAGAAAGACTTTCTTACTTGGTTTCCAAGCCTCATTTGATCAATTAGGTTTTCTGCCTCTGCATATTTTGTAAGTAATTTATCATATTCAACCTAGAAGGGGGATGAAGAATGAGATCAAATGTGACTGAAGGTTTCAGAATCATTTCTGAAATAAAAGTTTATTTGTAAATGAAGAAAATTAGTAATAACATGTGATACCAGGTCAGAATAAATATAGAATCTTGCAGAATTACCTGCAGGTGATGCACCAGAGCCGGGGCAGTGGGCTGCTCATCCTCATCTTTAAAGGCGTAAGGTTTCTCCGGCGGCGGGAGCGTATCTTCAAGTACTCTGCTGATCACATCCAAGATCCCCGGAGAGGACTGGGCTCTGTGAATAGTTCTAGGGGACTGGGCAACGGGCCTGACTGGACCACTGGGGGTTTTGGGGATTTTGACCTTAGCAGCAACCTTGGTAAAGTCAGGGAGAGGGTAATGAATCTGGCCTTGGCCGTACTTCATATCGCTGAATGACCTGGTGCGCATCAGGGCCACGCTTTCAGCCTGATCTTCACTTTTGGTGTCTCCTCTGTTCTGATCTGAATTGCTATCTCCACTGTCCTGTTTAGAGACAGAACTAATAGTGTTGCTATCAGAAGCAGACGAGGATACATTACTGCTTTTATCTAGCTGTTCCTCGCTTTCTGCAGGAGAAGGACTGGGATGACCAATCCTGGCACCATGGCTTTCACACAGACTATGATTATTGTCCCCAGTACTAATGAAGCTCCCTTCAATTCCACCATGATTGACATTGTGACTCAGAGCTCTGCTAAGTACAGTTTCATCCACGCTCTCCAGGAGTGACACTTCTGGCAGGGTCTCAGCCTCGATCAGCCGGCCTGATGCCAGTAGCTCTTCCTGGGAGAAATGCTGCAACAACAGACGGGCAAATTCTGGATGGGTGGGTCCAATAGCTGGACTTCTGCAGAGCGGAGTAAGATCAGCTGGCTTGGAAGCATTAAGCACATTATAGCCTTCATGCTTGCCATCCTCTTGAGACTTTATTTCTGGTTCCATATTATTGCCGCTCTCTATAGGTGAGAAAGCATCAGTGCGACCCTCTATTGTCACTCCAGGCAGGCAGGGAACACTGGGGCTTCTTTGAGGAGTTTCTCCTTGATCAGAGCTCCAGCTCTTCTCAGCGTTGGCTGTGAAGTTAAAGTAGGGGCTACCCATGTCACCATCATAGGGCAGGTCCTCTTGTTCTTCATCACTGGTATTTTGCTCTGAGTCCAAGCCCTGGCTTGATGGCAGCTCAGCCTGAATGGAGGTGGGTCCAGCCTTAGGCACACGGCTCAGACTACTTTTGGTCTTGCCCTCCACTATCCTCTCCTGACCGCTGATACTAACGCAGTCTAATGAAGAGTCATCCAAGGCTGACAGCTCGGCACTCCCTGCAAATGACAGAGCAATGAAACATTGAAACAAACACAGCATGCGATGACTACTGAACTTACCGGTAAGGTGGACACTGGCCTCGGAGGTGGTGGATTCTGCCTGGGAGAGACGCAAAACAAACGAGCTCTCCAGATCACTGAGGTGGAGACTTTCATCATCACTCAGGTCCACAAAGATGCTCTGCTGGATGGACCTTTCCCACAGCACAGCTGAATGAGCTGGAGAGGGCCTGTGCTGGCCTTTAATAGCGTCATCTGGTTCCTCTGAGTCTCCCTCCATGGACCTTTGTGTGTAGTTGATCCTCCTATTAAACCTTGACTGTCTTTAGTAAAGAAAGGGGAATGGAACAAGAACATAGGTCTGCTTATAGATACACAGTCAAGCAACAGACACCATTGGATGAATATTTCTAAGCCTGTAAATTATTCAATAGGTGGTGATACTAATATGTATTAAAATGAATGTGTCTAGCGTAGTGGAATAATTTTCCTGTACAATTTATTTCCAAAATATACTGTAGGACTAGAATGAAACCTTAACTAACGCAAACCTATACAACTAAAATACTGCAAAGCAAAGTTTTCCTCAAAATCTTTTGTGATGGACAACCATAACCATCAACATTGTAATGAAATTTTAATAAAAACCTAAAACTTTAACATTACATTTCCAAGCATGTACGTTACTGTCTACTAGTTATAGGATCGACCACCACAGTTGAGAAACTGAACAGTACTGTACTGTTACATACCACCGTGCATTTCACAAGTTTAACATGCGTTATACAAGTAGGTTATAAAATGGTGGTAACTTACCTTGAACAATGAAATATCCACCACTAAGGTTTTACACTTAAAATTGCAAGGTGTCTTTTGGAGCTTGGCTGCTGTCATAATCTTCGACGATCTCTCTCGTTCACTTGAGAGTTACGAGGCTCAGGGGCTTCATCAATAATGCATACAGCGCTGGACGTCTGCTGTTGGACTGGCAATGCACAGGTGCAGTCTGGTTGCTAGGTAACCCGCTGAAGCCTCCTCCTTGTAGTAAAGTATGAAGTTTCGACACCAATGTTTCTACTAGCTCTTGCCATGATATCAGTATGGTGCAATGCACATTACACAAAGGGATTGATATGCATTTTCTATACAAAATGCCAGTACTTTCAAACGTAAAAAATTTGAAAGGATCCGTAAAGGATACGGTACTCTAGCTCGTTTCATACCTTACAGTACTACTTTGCTTTGACAGACAACTAATATTGAATGATAGTAGTAGATGAACCTTACCTACACGTCACATTCTCAATTTAAATATATTGGTGCAAAAATGCCATGGGCGTGACTATCTTTGAATGTATAGCTCTGATTGGCTACTTGGACCGAAAACATTGCAGCTCTAATTTTGTATTTTTTCATTAGTCCCAGGCATTGAAGTAAAACAAAGTTTTATAAAGTACATTTGCGGTGTCCTGTAATGTAGCATGTAAACATTAGACGACCTTGGTGTGTATTTTTATGTTAGATAAACGACATTTAAAGTTTAAGCGAATTCTTTTTCAAACATCGTAAAAGAAGATAATTCACTATTGTTCGAGCTGGATCGCCTAACGTAAGTGAGAAGCTAATATAATGTAGCTGTTGTTAGCAGCTACTGTATAGTAGTTACTGTAGTTCGTCGCCCACCATGTAACTGTAGCTAACTTAGCTGCAGTAGCTAACAGTACAGTAAAGTTAGAATTAGCCGTGGAACCTGTAGAGCACTGTACTACTGTAGTATGGCCCCCGAATAACTTAATTGTTTTAAAACGTATTATTGGTAAATCCACCTCTCACCCATACTTCATTTCGCATCGTGTATTCACTGGCTGTATACGTACTGTAAGTACTGTAATATGACATTGACAGGTTCATTATCAAAACTGTCACGTTATGATTATTATTCTGGCTATTGACATTACTTCTAAGAGCATACTGTACTTGGACTTAACAGAGTACAGTACTGTATTGTAACACCGTGTCGTCTTTATTCAGATATGCCCTTATGCATTCATGTGCTCTCCTTCCAGACTTTTCAGATTTAGCGTTTCTGTAACGTACCAAAGATTTACCGGTGAGTAGTATGTAATGTATGTAATGTTATTCCATGAATTTATTTTGGTGAGAGGGTTTTCTGGTTCTCTACCATAATACTGATTGGTGTATCCATGTTTGCTTAATCAGAGCTTGTGGCAGGTGAAGGGCAGTACAAAGAAAATAGATCACAATTATTTGGAATGAGGTCATGTCCTATTTGTGATGGTGCTCACCTCTTGCAGAGCTGTCATTATAACAGCCTTTAGTTTCTGTTGCCAGTGGCCTTTGTTATGGATCATATTTAGCCACAGTTACATGCTATGCTTTGTGGATATTTTTCTCTCATACATGCCCTTTGGCACACAATTCTGGAAAAGACTGCATGGACACTGGCAAATGCTGATTGCTAATTATAAATATGTCTAGTGTACAAGTTCTGCTGAGAGTGAGACTAAGAGCCTTGGGTGTTTAGCATGATTATAGCAGTTCACATGCAGCCAGCAGCAGGAATAACAGGCTAGGCACTAAGATGGCTTTGTTCGCAAATAAATTAGGTGTGTACTAAAATGGGCTGCAATATTGGGGCTTACTGTACTGTATTTACACCCACACATTTTTATTCAAGACTGTATTGACTATTCAAACAATGCATTCTGGGGTAACTTTTTTCTGTTATTAAATTAGATTTTGATATGTGGATGCTGTGCAAGCAGACACCTCAATGCAGCATTATTTTGCCAGCTCTGAACTTTTACGGTTCCCTCATATTGGTGCTTGTGTTTGAGCTCTGCTGTATTACCTCATTATTTCTAGGTATTGCATTTTTATAGATGAATATTAAATACTTCCTCCTATCTTGCTCTCGAGTCTGACATTTAGAACAATGTAACTAGTATGTTTACAGTATGTTTGTGCTAATACTAAAGGTTTCATATTTCATCAGTTAACACATGAAGTTAGAGAAATACGGGTTAGTACCCTATCTAAAACCTGACAATCGGATATATGATGAGCTTATGTGATTGCGCATGGTCATTAATGTGGAGACTTTTGCAGCAAAACTAAACCTATATCAAATTGCTGCTGTTATATTGGAAAGCCAATTAAACAAGTGAGCAAAGCAGTTATATTGTCCCATAATATAAACAGAATAGTTACTCATTATTGGATATAAAAGCTGTGCTCTGTCTGTGTGTGGTAACTTGGGGATCATATAGGTGTGGTTAGAATGACCTCATAGGGTTAGGGAACAGTTTTTTTCCTTGGTGTGCCTTCTGCCAGCCAGCTTGCTTATCATTGCCATTGCATGTGGCCAACATTTTGCACTTTAATTAAAACAAGCTATTGCCTTTTAAAAATATTGAATCAATACAGTTGGTTACTTTTCTTTGGCAATTTTCTTTTGTGGTGATGAATACAGCTCTGCTACATTGGGATACTGTATGCCGCCACTGTGTTTTGTAGCTTGCGAACTGATCTGTAGATGAAAAAAATCCTTACGATGGGCTTGGATGAACTTAGTCACTGCTTCGGATTGGCGAGTTGTGTGTGATTGACCTTGTCCATTAATTCCGCTCGGCTCTTTCACTACCTGCCTGCCCTGCTCGTGCACACTGCAGTTTGGCTGGAGTTGCTATGGTAGCCGGTCTGAGGCTTCACACACAGCATCTTGTGTTCATTTCACAGAGGGCCACTGAGGAGAGATCGCGGGGCAGTGGTGCAATGCTCACAGTAAATGAAAGCAGCCCTACGGACTGACGGCCAAGACTCTGCAGATCTGCCTCATGCTCATGGGGTTACAGTCCTCTGTCTCCATTCAACAAAGGGACAAACACAAACTTTTTGGAAAAGGGTGTCTTTAGCTTTAGCGACACCAAAAGTACGAAACAGTATATTTTTTGCTTGTTTATTTTATTTTTTAAACCAAGCATTTTTTCTGGAACAAAACTGGGATTGTCCCTCATATTATGCACTTCAATGGATGCAAGTGGCTCAATGGTTAGCTTGCAAGCTGAGGAGCAATCCTTTCATGTCCGCTACAGGTAGGCATCTTTCATCTCTCAACAAAGGTAGCCTACATTGTGGAGAGCTCCCTTTTTGTTTTTCCATTTTCTCATAGTTTTTGTTTTCACAACAATCAATAGCTAAATTGTGCTAGAACTTTTTCATCTGTTACGTTTGAATAATTTGAACTTCAAATTAGTGTTCAGTGACTGTTTATTGTTATTAGCTCTTCCTGTGTGAATTTGTCCAGGGAGGGGAGGGAATAACAAAAGCATCAGCGGACTGCCTTTGCTTGTCCTGGAGCACTGGGTGCAGGTGTGGCTTGACAAACAACAGCCCCCAAGCATCAATATTTAACCAGTCCCTAAAACATTCATTGCCACTTGCTTTGTTTTGCCACCTGAGGAACACCTGCTTTGCAGAATAATTTTCCGTTCCTGTGGAAACTACATGTTGGTAGAGACAGTTCTCTCAATAAAATTACTCTTGGCCACTTGGCCACAATAAAGCTCCTTACCATTGACAAGCTCTGTAATCTGTGGACTGCCTGCTCTAGTCCAGTAATCTCAGGTGACCAGGTCAGACTAGAGAGAGCTCGGAGACAGAAGAGAAGATTAGCTGAAGAAAATGCTGATTCGAGCCATTCCTGACAATCTTGTCATTGGGGTTAATGCAGTATCACTGGCTTCAGTTTGAATGCTTGACCACATCAAGTGCGAAAATCTTGTTGTGATCTTAAATGGCTGATGGATTAATGCTAACAAGAAAGGAGTGCTATCTTTTGACCTTTTACAAATGAACACTCAGTATTAACTTCATCCAGTATAAGACTACTCATAAATGAGGTTAATGTTAACCCCTCAATGCTTCAGAGGAAGGAGCTGCTGTCTGAAAGTGTCCTCCAGTGGAAGCCTGTGTACAAGGGTCTCAGATGTACCATGTGCTCATGTTGTTATAAGAAACAGAAAACCTGCAGGTAGGCTAGTTATTTGCCTTAGTGGTGGTGTGTGTTGTTACTTTGTAGTAAACATAAAAGAAGGCTAATCCAAAGACATAATTATAGACTGGGTGAATGATGACTATTTTGAGGTTGTATGTTGTCTATAATTAAAAGCACATCATAGACTAGCCAGTGCTTTTTGTGAGCATGTCAGTTGAGAGCTTGCAGACAAAAGAGTGGGTGGTCACGTACAGTAAGAAAATCAAGAGCTCAACAAAATGAATAAACTGGTTGCAGCTAATCCAATACTGTACAAAATGGTGAGTGGGTTTCAAAGCCAAAAGTTTGCAAATACTGTAACTCCTGGAACTGTGCATGATTGTGCTGCTTAAGCTGCTATTAATCAGATAATCCATGTGCTATTGTAGACACCCCTTCTAGCTTGTCCTACATAAGAACACCACCACAAAAAATATTAAAAAACATTGTCTAAATAATATGTATCCTGTGTTAAAATCTATTTACTTAATTTAGCTTTCTACACTGACACCGAAAGGAAGGGAGGCCTACCATAACAAACAAATTCTGAGTCATTGTTCTCTAGCAGTGGAAGGAAGTAGCTCAAAAGCATTCCCAGCTTAAAGTTTTCCTTAGATAGAGGGTCTGGCACTGGTTGAGGGGTGGAGCACAAGAGTCTTCTAGCTTCAGTTCAGTCTTATTCCCATTTCTTTCAGAGCTCCTCAGTAAGCTTAGTTGTCAGATTTGTTGTCAGTTGAGCGCTCTGGAGTTGAGTTGAGTTATTATCGACGTCAAACCACAGCCTTGGAATTGTGATTTGTGTGATCTTAGAGTGCTTGTTCCTGCTGTAGGATGGAGGCTTCCTGCATGGAGCTGGCCCTGGAGGGGGAAAGGCTCTGTAAGGTGGGCGACTACCGGGCAGGTGTGTCCTTCTTTGAGGCCGCCATCCAGGTGGGCACGGAAGAGCTGCAGGTGCTTAGCGCCATCTACAGTCAACTGGGGAATGCCTACTTCCACCTACATGACTACGCTAAGGCGCTGGAGTTCCACCACCATGACCTGACCCTGACCAGGTTAGGCCTTCAACAGAAGCCTGCACCCTTCCCCCCACCCTCCCTGGTCTGTGCTGTCTGCTGACCTGTCCACACCCTCTGTCTCACGCAGGACAATTAGGGACCTGCTTGGAGAGGCCAAAGCCAGTGGTAACCTTGGCAACACTTTAAAGGTCCTGGGTCGGTTTGACGAGGCTATGGTTTGCTGTCAGAGGCACTTAGACATTTCTAGAAACATCAATGACAAGGTAAGCAAGATGTACTCTAAGCAATTTGGTGTGAGGCTCATTCAGCCTGAGCGTTGATAGACTTCTCTGTCTTGTGGTAGATGGGCGAGGCCAGAGCGCTGTATAACTATGGGAATGTGTACCATGCCAAGGGAAAAAGTATTTGCTGGAGTGGAGCAGAGCCTGGAGACTTCCCTGAGGAGGTCACGGTAGCACTTAGGAAGGCAGCTGACTACTATGAGTAAGTCACTGGGTCTGTGTGCTATCTGTGTTCAGCATGGAAACACCAGATGCTATACCTAATGGCATGGCTTCTCTAGGGCAAACCTGGCCATAGTGAAGGAACTCGGAGACCGCGCTGCTCAGGGCCGGACTTATGGCAACCTTGGCAACACGCACTACTTGCTGGGAAACTTCCGCAATGCCGTGACCTTCCATGAACAGGTTTTGTGTTTACCTAGAAACGTTCCTAAATTTTTGTCCATAGAAAAGTGACCGGCATGTATTTCAATGACATTTTGAAGTGACACCCAGTAGAGAGATATTGATTGTAACTCCTATTATCCCTCAGCGCCTGCTGATAGCCAAGGAGTTTGGGGATCGTTCTGCAGAGAGACGGGCTTACTGCAACCTTGGCAATGCCTACATCTTTCTTGGCGAATTCGAAGTGGCAGCTGAGCATTACAAGTGAGCCACCCATATCAGACCCTAGAGCAGGCTTTTGCTGGTAATAATGGAGATGATGATAATAATACATAAAATAAGTCATTAACTAATGATTGCCTGGCATTTCTGAAATGTACCTGACAGTTCAGAATCACAATTGTCTTAAACACAGCCAAGTAGCTCAATGTCAATACTGTCATTAGCCCTCGTAATGTACTCAAAAATCTCGTATTTGGCCACACGGCGGCGCCATCTGATTGTGTATGATATGTGTGTTTTTTTAATTGCCATTGCTGAGTGTATTTATTTCTTTATTAATTATTTCTTTATGTATTTGTGTTATTTTATGTGCCTTTTAACCCTCCT
>JAODUG010004863.1:0-10326 GCA_027564795.1 Aphredoderus sayanus
CATGCACCTAAAATGTCCATTACCATAAAATGCTGCGATTCTACGGGAGGGGTTTACAACAAAATTTATGAAGACACAGTAGCCTACAAAGCAGTTATATTTGTTTATGGATTCACATTCAAACACAATGGTGGTACGACTTTATTGTGCTACAGTGTATATATATATATATTTCTCTCTCTTTCTCTTTCTTTTCTCTCATGTATTGAAATATACATGGCAGTGTGAGGTATTGACATTTTTATATAGAAATGAATACTATTGTTACAGTTAAACTAGCATTGGGTATATCATGGGATATGATGACATATACCCACATAATGATATGAATTTGTATTTCGGCATATATTTTGTTATATTGTTTATGCTGTAGAAAATTGAATCAGTGACCCAGACTGTTTTACACAATTTGGGCAGCTTTCACAGGCGGCCCCCGTGAAGCAGCTCAGCGCTGCATGTCAATTTAATATTATAAACTTCAGTGGATTATCCCAACATAGGCATTTCCAGATTGTTATTTCATAAATAAACATTGTCTTTATTGAATTTCTCCCCAGCGTTAAAAATGCGTCACAGTTGCTGGCAGTGCCAACAGCAGCCTCAGCTCAGCGTACCAGAGAAAATCAGTAGATAAACTTAACCGTGATGTCCTTCGCGTCAAAATAACCCAAATCACTAGCTCTTTGTGGCAGACAGAGGGCGCTAAACCTAATTCTACAGCTTACACACACATATGATGTGTTTGAAACCCGAGGACAACAGGAGGGTTAAAAGGCACACAAAAAACAAAGAAATACATGAAGAAATAATTAATTTAGAAATAAATACGCACAGCAATGACAATTGAAAAACACACAAAATCATACACAATCAGACGGCGCCCTCTGGTGGCATAATTCAAGATAATTAAGGGCGACAGGAGGGTTAACATCGATACTTTGGCTTCGCGCAAATCGTCCTGCTGACTTCTCTCAGGCTATGCGTTTGTGTTGTTTGCCAGAAGCACCGTGTGCTCAACCGACACTGAAGTGGAAAAACGTTATTCAATAGACTGACGCCTGTCCTGTCTTGTGTGTTCCAGGCACAGCCGACATCCGGCTACACCGCACGATGACTCCCAGCTGCTGAAGCCTTAACATCCCTCGCCGCGTTTTCCGTCAGTCTCCAAGTCCGCACGGTTTCTCCATGGGTTCCCGCAGCCAGGGCTTCTTCCACCAGCACCACCAGCATCACCACCAGCAGCAGCAGCAGCAGCAGCAGCAGCAGCAGCAGCACCACCACCACCACCACCACCGGAGCTCCATGGTGCCCACGGCCGTGCCCAGGCTCCTGCAGGAGAGCGGCAGCGGCAGCCTCCTGGGCGGCATCGCCCAGATCACCCCCAGCCTGTTCCTCAGCCGGGGCAACGTGGCGTCCAACCGCAGCCTGCTGCTGTCCAAGGGCATCACGTGCGTGGTCAACGCCACCATCGAGCTGCCCAACTTCAACTGGCCCCACGTGGAGTACGTGAAGGTGCCGCTGGCCGACATGCCCCACTCGCCCATCTCGCTGTACTTCGACAGCGTGGCCGACAAGATCCACAGCGTGGGCCGCAAGCGCGGCGCCGTGCTGGTGCACTGCGCCGCCGGCGTCAGCCGCTCGGCCTCGCTGTGCCTGGCCTACCTGATGAAGTACCACCGCGTGTCGCTGGCCGAGGCCCACGCCTGGGTGAAGGCGCGCCGGCCCGTCATACGGCCCAACGGCGGCTTCTGGCGGCAGCTGATCGACTACGAGCGCAAGCTGTTCGGCCGCAGCTCGGTCAAGATGGTGCCGACGCCCTACGGGGCCGTGCCCGACGTGTACGAGCGGGACCGCAGGACCCTCGCCCCCTACTGGGGCCTGTGAGGGGACCCGTCGACCCCCCCCTCTCCGCTGGGGTTAAGGATGGATGGAGGCACGTGGGCGGAGATGCCACCATCTTTGCCCAGTCCTTTTTGTTTTCCCCCTCCCCCATTTTATTTTTAGGCGGGGGTTGTGGGGGGGGGGGTTCTCTGCCCGTCCAATGGATGTTCTCCCAGCCAGGAGAAAGCAAAGTAATGTTTGTGTAAGTGTACATTTATGTGAAGCTTCATTAATGAGCCTCGGCGCACAGAAGGTTGTGTGAGCCAGCCTCGGCGTTGTTTACTGGACGCTGAGGGGGTGTGTGGGTGGAGAGGAAGGGGGGGATGCGGTGCTTCCAGCCAGCCTGCAGGGGGAGTCCCCTGCCTCGGAGCAAGGCCACGCCACGAGTCCTCCAGAGATGTAGTGGTGAAACAGAAGGTAAACGTTCACTTCCGCTTGCTAATGACCGCAAGGATTAAAATGGCCAATAACGTAAACAAAACAAAGCATCTGCATTAAGTGTTAAATAGATACGGCATACACATATTCACATACATATTCATATGAAGAATCTGCATCATCAACATTTATTCATCTACCAGAAATGGGCCAACTGTGTTCGTACGACTTTAGGTTTGTTTACCCTCCACTATGTCCCATGCTTGTGACCAGAAGCGATTACAGGACCAACGCTAATGACAGACACCAACATGTTACCATAGAGGTGAGGAGAGAATGTGCTTGCGGTCGCCCACAATGCTCTGGTTTGCATTTCCACGGACTCCGTAGCAGTAAAGCAGCACTCGGCGAAGTGTCGACCCGGCGAAGTGTCGACCGGTGTGAAGTTGATGTCGTGGTGGTTTAGTGCCCGTTTTGTCGTCGACCCGAGGGGCTGCAGTGTGTAAAATTAATGGTAGCATTAAAGATACTGTTAAATGTACAGAAACAAATATATAGAGAGATAGAGATAAAAATATATAGAGAGATAGAGATCAAATATATATTTTATTGGGTGTGTGCTAATAGTGAGGGGAAGTGTTATGGTGCACAAACCAACATTTAATGATATAACTATATCCGCCTTTAATAGCCGACGATCTAACAGATCAGAGCTAAAGGTCAAGGTTTAAGGAAAGACCCTATTTACTACAGGGCTAACTGTGCTGTCCTGTGACTTCTATGCTGTACTAGATTGGATATAATGTAATCTGATGCTCCATGTTGTCCATTATAGAATTTGTTTTATCTTGCATTATCAAGTACTGCGAGGTTTGGTAATGAATAATTCTGTACACAGGGCAGCATACAGTAACACCTAACAACCAATGTTCTGCTGGTAAAACCAGCCTACTGTGGAGGACCGAAAGAAGTATGCACTCCTAAAATGTGCAGTAGGCATCGTACTGTAGCAGCCAGGTGAATAATGCCCACCTCGAGGCATAAAGCGTTAAGATGACTTTTACACATTATTTCATACCCCAAAACCATGATATAATAATGTACTGTAATAAAAGCACTCATGACAGTGGTTTTTGTTTTGCCATTTTATAGTTAAAATAAATAACTGAAGTACTATTTCTTTAGTCATTATTCACCCAACACACCCAACGGAAGATGTAAATCTACATTATCTGAAGCATGTAGTAGATAAAACGTACTGTATATGCAATTGCTGTTGTATTTCAACTATAAATATACACTATTTCCAGACGGCATTCAATTATTACCTTCAAATTTTTTGTGACTACGATTTTATATTAATGGGGTTTTCACATATATTGGTTTTTCTTCAACAAAATTCTATTGATGTTTCACACAACCATTTTCCACACAGATGTCTTCAGATTTCATGAAGACATTTTGTCATTCATTTTCATTTGGTGCAGCAGGTACATTGTAGATGAGTGCTATTTGTCTTTTCCCCACACTTTCGAGCGGCCTGCGGACAGTTTACACAATAAATGTTATTTCTCACACACAGGCTCTGACAGGGCATACATTGCAGCCCCCAAATGATGTTCTTCACCATTTTGCTTATAGCAGCACACAATAATCTGTGCTGGGGTAGTCTACACACTGCATGGTGTACGTAGGCCTAGTTGACCATTACTACAACCACACCATGCACGGTTTCTCCATTGAGTACGGGGAGGATGAACATCTCTAACAATTTCTACAATTACACATTTCTTACTCCAGCAGCAAAATATTAGTAATTATGACACAGCCAGTAAGCAGAGCCATTCCCACTTGTCCTGAACATTACAGACTAGTCTGTTTTGCCACACAGAACAAAGTCCTCAGATGAACTTGGTGTAATTATATGGAATGAGCCTCCTCCCACCAACAAGAAAAACAAGAGCCATGCATCCTCATTAATCTTGTGTCTTGCGGCCCCAGACTAAAGTCAGATTGCATTTCATTGTGCACACTTTTATTCATAACAGCGAGCATAATACAATCGTTGTTATTGCGTTTTGCTCTCCACACCATTTTACATGATGTACAATATGGTGCTGTTCCTACACTGAATAATGATGTGTCGTTTTGGTCTGGTCCACAGAGTATGCTGCCTATTTCAACTCAGTGCAATTCACATACTACTCTTATAGTACATACTGTGCATCAAGCATTTCCATTTTAATGAGACCAATTCTGCAAGGCTACTTATGCAAACAAACAAGCTGTATTTTCAGTGCTGCTTCAAATCTAGCTTTACCAAAACCATTCTTACGGTCCCCTCAACAGCAATTTACTCAGAAACTGATGTACCCATTTTCCTCACCCTAGACTGTGCACAATAATTATTCTAATCTGAAAATTAGCTGCAAAACAGGCACGGCATATCCCCTGTGCCAGTAATGATTTTACTTGAATTTATAGAAGTCTATGGAGGGTGCGTAGCTGCATATTTAATACATATTTAGGAAGTGGGGATAGAATGTTCACACATTTGCATTGATCATATTAGAGGGCAGTTTTGTTAAATTGTTGATATTAAAACTGAGCAGACGTGTGAACTGTTCACTGTGTCCATTCTTAAACATAACCATGAGGTCCAACCTAAAGACAAGACCTTGGGTAATATATAGGCAGCAGTAAGTCATTTTTGCCGGTCATATAATCAGTGTGATCGATCCATTTCTCTGACCTAACATTGACTCATCTGTCGCTAGGCATTCGACTGAAGTGACAAATACGGATAAATACTGGAGGACAAACTATCCACCAGGTTCAGTAATGAAAAACACAATAAGATATATATATATATATACGAAATGTAAACTTCTACAGCACGTGCCCCATAGACATGTATTTGTAGCCACATATTACATGCATTTACGCAGCAAACCTGCCACTTCAAAATCTGGGACATCATGGGACAGAATGCCCAGTTCTCAAGTGTGCACGCAATCAGTTTTGCTTCAGGTTGAGAACTGAGTTTAATCAATGGTGTGATTGACAATAGATGTGCGATAGCAGCAGTCAATACCAGGTAGACCATCCCCAGTTTCAGCCTCAGAGGGATCATTTGATTTGTCGCACATCAGACATTGGGCATGAAGATGACAAAGCGAAGGAAGAGAGAGAGTCTGAATTTCAAAAGATAGCCCTTCTTCAGTAATTGATTTGAGCATTTGTAAATGTCTTCTAATCCTAGTGCTCACCGTAAGTGAAGGCAGGGAAACTGATTTTCTACAGGATGTTCAATTAAAAGAACGGTGGAGATAAAAATGGATGTTTGCGAACACCTGAGTACAGGAGTGATAATGAAAGTGGTTCTGTAGTGGCCGTACAGTACAGACATCTCATTTGAATGTCTGGCCAAGTCCATTTGCAACGGTCTGGAAGGCTTGCGGGGTTAGAATTAATTCTATTTTGTCAAAAGGATAGAGCCGAGAATGCACATCGAGAACATTTTGGGAAATCGTGAAAACCTTTATAGGTTCATAACTTGAGTTGTATTGACACATTTAAATTAACTGCATGCTGCCCCAATACAAATAACAATGTCATGCTTTTCATCTTAAAACATAACCAAATTCTTCTAATAGAAATGTAAGCGTAACGCACACAGAAAATGTTTAATCGCTGTTAACCCTCAAACTAACCCAAATCACTAGCTCGTGGCAGATAGAAGGCACCAATCCTAATTCTACAGCTACAGACATACAGTATGATGTGCACTGCTGGCACAACAAGGTGTGTGTTTGAAATCCAAGGACAACAGGAGGATTAAAAGGCACAATAACAAAAATGAATAAAAAATACATAAATAAATAAAGAAATAAATACACACAGCAATGACAAAGAGATCTACACAACCAGACACAATAAGGTGCTGTCATCTGGTGGCATAATAAGATATAAGAAGGGCAACAGGAGGGTTAAACACATTCATTTATTTACATTGGACCTTTAGTTGACAATAGTTAGTCTTAATTACAATGATAAAGTACAGTGTGATGCTGTAATAGACAAAGTGCTACTGCAATCACAGATTACATTATTCCAGAATTTTCATTTACACATTCAATTTGACCAGTGCTGGTGATCAGCATAGCCAGAGAAGGAAACACAGCAACAGCAATAACTTAATAAAAAAAAAATTAAAATGAAATCCAAAAATCACAATTCTTATCCTCTCCCAAACACATACAAAATACTGTAGTTAAATAACAAACTTCAGAAACGCTGAAAAAAAAGAAGAAAAACCCACCAAACCAGTGCAAAAGACATTCAAAGCGGTAAAATCAATGCAACCCATAAAATCTCTCTCCGCATTTTCAGCTTAGTTTAGTTGTTAATGTTAACAACTAAAAAAAACTAAAAACAATTGTATTAAAAAAATGTATGTCCATGGACTATCAAGAAAGCCAAACATCAAAATAATGTACTTATGTCAATAGTACTGTTTTGACAGCTGGAATTTAATAGGATCAAAGGCAGTACTCAACATACATACGGTACATTAGAAGAAAAAACACAAAGACATTTGTTGCATCTCCAAAGTACATCCTCCAGTTTGACTAGCTTGTGTTAGTGATTGGTGCAGATTCACACAGGACTCATTTCATTGGCCGTCGGAACCACCTTTAGACCTATAGTGTTAAACCGGGAAGAAAACGTGACCACAACAGCAGCAGTGTACTCTCACACACAACAGCAGCAGTGTACTCTCACACACAAACACAAGTCGTGAGCATCAGCAGCCCGGCCTGGAGGGGGCACCAGAGGACGCTGGGGGATAAAACACAAATACACACGGGGGGCTCCGGCGACAGGAGAGGTCCGTCAGTGCGATCGCACCGAGCCCGAGGTGACATGTCCGTGCAGCACCAGGCGAACCCCGCCCCGGATGCTCCGATAACAACCCGGGATTTCCCTTGCGCCCGTTGCCACGGCAGCAGCGGCAACCGGCAACTCAGAGGAGGTCGGGCAGAATGAGACCCGGGGGTTTGGGCTCCACGCAGTTGATCCAGAAGTTAGCACAGCTGGCGTGGTACTGGTGGCCCCCGTAAAGCAGCTTGAGGCTGTCCGTCTCGGAGCTGAAGGCCTGGGGGAGGGCGGCAGAGACGGGAGAGGTTACGGGGGTGACGCGGCAGCCGCTACGCCACAGCACAGCAGCGGAGAGGAGGGGAGGATTTACGGCAGTTGGGGACGTCACTTTACTGCATCTGAAAAGGTTTCTGACAACTGTGTATTACAGTATAATCAGAACAAATACAGCCACCTGTCTAATGCTGTTTCTCCTTGTTTACTGGTAATGATGTGATCATTCTAGCATGATCAGCATTAACATAGAAAACATTTAAAAATAAAAAGTATTTATTTGCATTAAAATATATTTTGCTGATTGATATTGTCCTGTACAATAGTACAGTTTCAGACCCCATCCAGCCATCTTTTCATTGGTAAATGCGGGTGTGACTGGTTTGGTGGACAGCCTGGATATGTGGCTTTGCCACTGATATGAATCTGCAGTACCACCTTTTTCCAGCTTCTTGTGTCTTCTGATTATAAGCCCCTAGAACCAACCTGTTAGCGCACACTGCACACCAACAAGCAAATCAATACTGCCAGTATTTTCTCTTGCAGATTTAAACCAGGCAGGGAGAGAGTTTAGTCAGTAATAAAATAAAAAATGTCAAAGAGTATTTACTAGCAGCAAATATGTATGTATGCATGCATTATTTACACAGGCAATGATTACCGCTTTCCTATTCTTTTCAGCAAACTAGAAGTAAAAAGATAACAGGGCATGGTTTCCATTTGCCATTAAGGGTTACATAAATCAATAGGACAAGACCTATAGCGTATTGTCAAGTCGATTACTTTTCTTATTGCCGATTGCGATAACCTCCCAGGCTCTACTGAACACATTTCAATATTGTTGTTGGTCTGCCCTGTGCACCGTTGATGGGCCCAAACTGGGGCTCTGCATTTGCGATAAGACGACACTAATGGGTCACGCAGCGCAAGACTGCATCCCCGGCGAAACACTGGAGATGAAGCTATAGCAGCAGCAATGTGTGGAGAATCACAGCCTCCCACACACACACACACACACACACACACCAGCAGAGCGAGGAGCATGCAGAACAGCGAGGAGTGAATAGAGAAGCACAGTGTGCCATTAGGGTCAAGTAACAGTCTCCACCTGCCCAGATGCAGTAGGCCACCGCAGACACATGGCTGCAGTGGGGAAGGGGGTCTTCTCCCCCCAGATCCTCAGATGCAGCTGGCAGAATATAAACTTTGCTAAGCTCTCTCTCTCTCTGTGTGTGTGTGTGTCCTCACGCCTGCACTTCGGACAAGGCTAGCCGTGTTGGAGGACGCTAAAAAAGGGACTGTGCACTTTGCAAAAATGTACTAGCCTCTAATGGGTCCCCCCTGCTCTCCCTCTCCTCCTCACAACATTCCTGGCTGTTCTGTATACAGTATGTGTGTGTATGGCTATTTTAGTGTTGGACCATCAGATTTGCCATAGGCTGGAGCTGTGCAAGACCTGTGTCAAGACAATGCCTTTTGGAAAGATGGTTCTGGCAAATTATGTGGAACTTGATTAGGAACACTGTTCCAAGCCAGCTGGCCATCTAATACTAAAAGTCAGCATTATTAATTCACTATGACCTTTGCAGATACAGCAAGTGAAGAAAAGATTCCTACTAATGCGCTACTTAAAAACTAAGATTCAGTACTGTAAATGGAGAGATGACTACCATTCTCAGTTTAATCAATGTCAGACAGTTACATATGAAGTATAAATAATTACCCTCAACTTCCTGTCAATGTCTTTGGCTCGTGCCTGTAGGTAGCACAACAAGTTTAAAACATTTCTTGGTGGTGTCATGCAAAGGCGACAGACAGGAGAAAAACAACAACTCCCCGCAGCAGAACAGTGATGGACCCAAACCACGAAAGAATCCAACATATCCCTTCACCAAGCTAGGAATCCTACACTTTTTCATTTTATTACATTTTTCAATGCATTAAACAAAGAGGGATGGATGTGAGATGAACAGTAATTATAACCCAGTCTACGACTTGCCATTAGTAACTAGACACATTGTCATTTGCAACACTGTCAGGATGCTCGTTAAAATTGTACTGGTAATTCAACGAAATTACCAAGCAATCAATAACTCAAATATCAATTGAATTTCCTTCCATACTTATCGAACGCGTGTGTAGGAACCCTCTCAACCAGGTTAAAGCATGCAAGCAATTGAGATGTGTAAATATAGTGCAGACCCTTGGACTGTAGAGAAAAAGAAAAATCACAACCCTTGATCTATAGTACATTGGCTACAACCATTTACTAAACCTTCACTAGCACTGCAGTGCTAATTTCATAGCACGTAAATGTTAAAATCCATGATTATTAATCTAAATCCTCAAGGAACCCAAGAAATCACATTAATAAAAGTAGCCAGAACTGCTAAATAATTTGACAAAAAATTATTTAACAGTGCTTCTTGGTTTAATTGCCCCATTAGCGGTTATCATTTAGAGTTTCTGGAACGCGATTATCCTGAAAGTAATATTCACGACATTATTTATAAGGGCTGTGACTTATAAATCACAGTGACAAACTGTGATTGGCTCTGTAGGCCATTTGCCCATCCCTGCCTCATAAACTACCCAGGAGAACAAACAATAAAACAAGTACTGTCCACATGGGTGATATTGAGTACTGTGCACCGTTTGTGGGACAATACACAACTAGTTGTAATTGTGGCTGTTACATTAAGTGATACTATTCTTCTATACAATATTGTGCTCACAAATCCCAAAACAATGGGCCAAATACCTTAACCCTCGTAATGTACTCAGAAATCTAGTTTTTGGCCACATGGCGGTGCCATCTGACTGTGTATGATTTATGTGTTTTTCAATTGGCATTGCTGAGTGTATTTATTTATTTATAAATTATTTCTTTACGTATTTATGTAGTTTTTTTGT
>JAODUG010004865.1:0-10325 GCA_027564795.1 Aphredoderus sayanus
ACTTAACCCTCCTGTTGTCCTCAGGTTTCAAACGCACTAGCATGTTATGCCAACAGATAGTGCCACCTGATTGTGTAGTTCTCTTTAGTGTCAGTGCTTATTTCTTTCTTTATTTATTTATTTATTTATTTATTTATTTATTTATTTATGTTTGTGCCTTTTAACCCTCATGTTGTCCTCCGGTTGCAAATAAACTACCTTGTTGTGCCAACAGTGCACATCGTGTGTGTGTGTGTAAGCTGTAGAATTAGGATTGGTGCTTTCTATCTGCCACAAAGAGCTAGTGCGTTGGGTCAGTTTGACCCAGAGGGCAACAGAAGAGTTAAATGTATAAATCCAAAAGACTGTAGAAAACAGGGTAAAAACTTACAGTAACTTCATTCAGATACGTTGTGTGTTCTTTTCTTACACTGTGGTGGACACGACTCACCTTAAGCGACAGTGTTCCTCTGACGGCCACCAGCACAGCTTCCCTCTGGTGATCCAGCGCCACAAAGAAAGGAATCTCATAGATCTACAACAAGCAGTTATACACAAAACAGCAGAGCCGTTTACAGTGCGATCAGCTGAGCTCAACCTCCGTTGCCGTCTGACAAATACACTGTGTGAAGGGAGGAAGAGAAGCCAGTCTACCTGGTTGTGGAAGCTGACGTAGATGAAATCTCTGTACTGCAGGCCGGTGCTGTGTAGGATAGAGGAGAAGTGGCAGCCAAGGTGGTCTCCCCCTACAATGTCATAGTCAGCAGTCTGGCTCCTACAACTGAGGCGCGCACACACACACACTGGGTTAGAACAGTCTTTCATTATGTTTGTTATATTTTCATAATGGCACAAGCTAAACTTGCCCAAACAATTACATTGCAAAACATTATATTCAGTAAATTTGTGTCAAATACTCAATACTCAATTTATGGTAGAATTATTTGCACACCGATTAATAAGCATTACTTTCCCAACCCAAATGGACTTTAGCATGCATACATCACCAGTCAAATAGTGCTTAGTAGCAGTCTTACCAGTCTCCGCTGAGTTTACACGGCCCAGTAAAGGGGTTGGAATAAATGTACAATGGCCAGCCATAGGCTGCTGCAGCAAACTGCATACAGTGAGCAGCCTTCTCTAACTCTGTCTCCAAATCCTCACCCTACAAAGAGTAAAGAGATGTGTTTGCCAAGAGGGAATGCTGGATCAATTCAACTACGCTTATCTGGATTTTCAATATGGAGTAGCTTTGGCCCTGGCCTATCTGACAGCTCTTACTGATAACTGTAACCTTGCGGAAACATTCCTCAATGATAAGCTAGGTAGAAGTGGATCCTACCAGCCTTTAGCAAGCCACCTACTACAGTGGCCTGTCCACCTTTCCAGCTGCTCTCAGTGCTTACAATGGGAGAAGAGGGGCTGTGAGCCAGGACGTCCTCTGGGTCTCTGCACTGCTCCACCTTATCCTGCTCCTGGTGGATGAGAGCCAAGCCAGCCGCAATGTCACTGGGAACCAGGTCCGTGTCCTGTTACACACACAACAAGCTGTACATTGCGGCTGGTGCAAGCATTCCAGACTAGCGCTGCACAGCAAAAGGCTTGGTGGCGAGACACATCTGCACACAGCGCCCTTCCTATGCAGTGCGCTACGCTACCATGCGTCTGACAGCCTTACGGAGAAGAAGCTGCTAAAGAGCTGGGCGATGCTGGCGAAGGCGGCCCTGTGGCTGTCGTCCTGCGGCAGGCAGCAGCACAGCAGACGCAGCCTGCACTCCCACACCCGCACGGCCAGGGAGCGGGCTGTGGACAGGAATTGGCTGCCCTCGCTGCTCTCCAGGTCACGCACGCCCAGCTGCTCCACGGGGGCGGCCTGCACACGGGGGCTTCCCATGGGGTCAAACACAAAGACCACCCCCATCCCCGTGGCAAACAGAAGGATCCAACTGTCAAGAGAAGAAGGTTCTAGATTGGTGTGTGTGTGTGGGAGGGGGTAAGTTAACAATGTTTACATGTGTGTTGCATGAGAGTGCAGACAGGGGTTGGGGAGCTATGAAACTCTGAGAACTTCTAAAATAAAGATGGAGTCAGCGATTGTAAGTTAATACACTTTTTGTCCAGTAGCATTGAATAGTCTTATTCTATTTAATAGTAGAACGCATAGTCCAGTAGCAATGAAGGGCAAGGTGTTTTTGTTTTGATGGAGCTCAATAAAAACTATTTTACTCCAGGCTAGCTGAGACTCCAGCTTTAAAGTAGCTCTTCAACACATGTCTTTCTAATGCATAAAATATAATGCAATAATCTGAAATAGCTGCTAGACATGTCGTTGATGGACCCTAGAGAGGACCCACCTTGCAACCACTGCAGCAATAACAGCGCCCACAGCAGCCGGCTCACAGCCTTGACTGCCATTAGACACCCAGATGATACCCAGAAGGGCCCACACCAGCTCCGGGACATACAGAAGGGCCCGCACATATACAAGCCCCGGAATGGAGCGCCGTGGGCCAGGGTTCGTAATAGTACCTGGGGAACACATACCGAATAACAGAAATCTCCTCTATTTATAACAAAGTATAGGCAGACACTGGTTAATAAAATGTATTCTTGGCATTTTCTTTACAAGTTATCAAATATGCGTAAGAAGATGAAATGTAATGTTTTACCTTGAGCACTGACGTAGACAATAGCACAAAGCGACAGGATGATCAATGACAGCAATACCAATAGGCCAACCAGGTAACTATGAAGAATTCCGCCACCAATACACCCAAATTTGCCTTTGTGGATTGTGTATAGGATCAAAGTTCCAATCCACCTAAAATGTAACGGTACAGTAGACCAGTTGTGCCTTTAGCAGAATGTCTTGGTTACGAGACTGGTAGAGGTTGTAGTTGAATGCATTTACACCCATAAGATAAGATACAAATAAAGTAATATTTACCAAAGCATTCTTAAAAAGAGCTCAAAGGCGCCGGGTAACACAAGATCATCACTGGCTATCCCCCATCGCCGACCAAACACCACCATTCCAGGCATTTTGACAGGAACTACTTGCGACGGTAGGTCTAGCTTCGCCAGCTAAAGGCGTGTAAAACTATCTAGCTGCAGAAAGCCAGCTGATAAACATGACTGGCACAAAGCTATCTCACATAACGCTTGCTAATGCTGTCATATTGACCTACTGTACATGGCCTGGCCAGCGACTACTATAGCTGTGTATTTCACTGTACGATAATATGCTCAGGCTATGTGGTGATATTAGAAACCTACGCGCAACCTGAGTCTATCTAAGCATCGTACAACACTCGTTTTTTTTTTTTTGGTGCATAATTTTGCTTCAAATTAATAACGTTTCTAACGCTAGATGTTGTGCTGGGAGGTTATTTCACAATAAAATACCAACACACACACGTCCCCCTCAAACAGGGAGTGAAGTAGAAAGGTTCCACTTCAAATTCACAGTATAATGTAGTAAAAGTACGACACAGCCTGGTCACTAGAGGCTCCTGCACTGAAAGCTGACTTACAGGGAACATTTGACTTGTTCCTCTCATGTGTAGCAGACACCACAACGTCTAAAGTCACATAATATGTATCTCGTCATTTATAAATATTATTCTAATTTGATGCACCACTAAAGGGGTAGCGTCTAATGTGTTATACTAAAAAGGTATCAAATTGCCCTAGCTTTTCAAAATGTACAAACAGTTATTGGTTTCCAACTAATTTTAATAAAAAAAAAAAACAACATCAGTATCTTCAATTTCTAAATTTTATTTACCTTCAGATTATATTAACATTTATAATGTTTTCTTCAGCAATATAAACAGCAAACCACAACAATAGCAGGTTTAGGCGAAATGCTCCCACCTACGAACATAATATCAAACAATACAAATCAAACTAAGTATGGACAAGTTTTTTATGCCTTTTTAGCCCATGCAAGCTTGCAAACCCTTTCTCACAGTCGCAGCAAACATATGGTCTTTCTCCAGTATGAGTCCGCATGTGTAAGGTGAGAAAACTAGACTGCACAAAGGCTTTGTCGCACATCCCGCACTTAAATGGCCTTTCTCCACTATGGTACCGCTTATGCACTTTCACTTCTGACGCAGACCTAAAACATTTACCACATTCGTTACACTCAAAAGGTCTTTCTCCTGTGTGGATCAGCGAGTGCCTCACCAACGAGTCTTTACCAGAGAAGCCCTTTCCACAGTGGGCACACGGGTAGCGCACACCTTTGTGGTGAAAGTTCTCATGGTTCTGGAGATTTCTTTTGGCAGTGAATGACTTGTCGCACTGGGAACAAGGGAAGACTGTCATTGGGGACATCTCGGGTATCGCCTTGTCAGGTCCATGGTCACGCTGCACGTGCCTGGTCAGCGTTATATTGTGCCTGAATTTCTTTCCACATTCCCAGCAAAGGTAGGGATATGCTTTAGTGTGTTTCTTCTGATGCTCCGACAGGTCAGAGTAGGATCTGAACCGTTTAGGGCAGTGAGGGCATTGAAAAGGCAGGTGACCAGTGTGTCTCCACCCGTGTCTGATGAAGCGCTTCAAACTGGTGAAAACTGCATCGCAATGACCACAAATAAACGGCCTACTGGGACTATGGACGTCAATATAGTGCTTATACAGCACTTTAAAAAGGGGGAAGTTCTCTTCACACTGGTTACACTGGAATGGAGTATGCGAAATCCTGTGCATCTCTAAAGCTTCTGTGTCACGTACTAATTTCATGCACACCTCACAGTACAGTGGGTTGTGAGTCTGTTTGTGGGATTCCAATGCAGATTTATACTTGAATGCCTTGTCGCAGTTGTCACATTTAAAACACTGCTCTGCACCTTCCACCTCAGGATCAACCTGCTGGTCTTGATAGCAAATGTTCCTTAAGTGGGACCTGAATGTCTGCTTACATTTAAACTCCATGCTGCAATGGAGACAAACAAAAGGACCTGTTGTTAGGCTTTTGTCACGTATAGATCTTGTCAATCTTGACTTTTTGCAAGGCCCCTTTTGGGCTGGCGGTGAGTAATCAGGGTCCTGGGATATTCTCTCTGATGGCAAATCGTGGCCCAACTCTACTGGTGCTCCGCTGGGCGACAGTTCTCCCTCACCTGCAGTCAGCCTGACATCAGTGCTAGTCTCTTGTCCTATCCTGAGGTGCCTCTGCTTTGACTTACTCTGAAGATGTTTATTCCGACATCTGTGTTGCTTCAAGTAACGTAAAGTCGCATAGCATCTTTTACACGCTGAACAGAAATGAGTCTTATTTGTGCTTCGCTGTACTGATGGGTTATTACTCAAAATCTTAGCAGATAATTTATGTTGCCTGTGGAGCTTTTTGATTTTGGTTGAGTCTTGGGTTGTGGAAGCTTTTGGACTTTTACTTCCCCATTCTCTACGTTTCCTTCTTTGCAGCAGGTATGTCTTCATCTTGAGTCCCCGGTTCTTTCTCACCGGCCTGGATGATAACAGTCCATATGTATCCAGTCTTTTCAGAAAAACAGCACAGTCCACATTCTTTAAGTCCCCATTTCCACCACGGCTATCTGTAGGTTTCTTGGGATTTTTACGTGTTCTAGTCTTCTTCCTACCATTATCTTCGCTGCATATCTTCACTCCTTTTGTTGCATCTATTGTCAAATGTTCTCCGTTTTCCATAACCTCAAGCAAGTCATAATTTCTTTGCTCAATCTCAATTTTGTTTGGTGTATCGGCAATACACGTCTCCTCGCTGGGCATGAGGTCTTCCTCCAGCTCTGTGACCAGCACAGCACTGTCCTCTGGTTTCACATCACTGCCCAGACTGAACCACTGAGGACTTTCCACACCTTCCCTTCGATGTGTTGTTCCATCCATATAAATGTATTTTTCCTCTGAGTCTTGTTCCACCTCTGTGCACATTGTATAGACAAGACGGCCCTCTGTGTGTGCGCCTGTGTGTTCATTGACTATCACAACTCTTTCCACAGGTGGAAGGCACAGGGCTGACAAAATAGCCGTGTCATAGGAGTCTAAAAAACAACAACATTATCAAAATAAGCCAAATGCATTATTTCATTATTATATGTGCCAGTGTCTAGTGAAATATGAAAATTGGACTCGATGTTTTTAAATGTAAAAAGCTCACCGTCTTCCTCCAACTGCAGGAGATCTTTCTGAAACTCCAGCAATGCTCTGAGGTCATGAGGCTGAGAAACAGTCTCCATGCATTCACTTAGAACACAAGCAGCATCGCTGAGCAGTGATGCTACCTAGAACAAAGACAGAAGTACATTGTATTGTCCCAGATACAAAAGTCACAGCTCAAATGTACATGTTGTGTTTTAAAGTGCCACTGTATACAGGTGCTGGTCATATAATTAGAATTATGCATTAAGATTACCTGCTGGATAGTTTGGACAGGAGTAAGCTTTTCAAGTCTTGACAGAAAATGCCACATCACTGTCTGTATTGCTTTGTCATACACAGGGCCAAATTCATCTGGAAAAACATCCTTCAACACAGAATAACATTTTAAAAAAATTAAACCATGTAAAATAAAGAACATACCCCGACATAAGACGCCATCAAAAATTAACAATCAATACAAATGTGTAAACAAATTTGAAGGGTAATGCATTTACTGACCTGGAAGAAATTCTCTCTCTCTTTGGGATCTCTCAGCAAACTATGTACAAGACCCAGAAAATGTGAACTGGATATTTCCATATTTGAATAATCAGACTGCAATGATATGAAAATAATAAATATAGTTTAGTTTTACTTACAGCACATGCCCTCAAGCTCCTAAAAATAACTACGGATTTGTATAAGCTTGTGTCCATTTCCACATGCATGCTGTTGTTAACATTAAAGTTTCAGCTACCTCTACATCCCACAGTGATTGGAGCATCTGTATCCTGTCCAGGTGTGGCTCAATGATGTGAAGGTCAGCCGTCTCCTCAGAGCGACACAGCTCCAGGATCAGCTGGAGGAAAAAAAGAAAAGATTACCAAGCACTGGTCAGTTGTCTTGTTATTAATGACCTCAAATAGAACTTCACCCTTGTGTCTGAGAGATCATATTTAACAGTTGTGTTAAAATACATTTACAGTTCCCAACACACTGAGACACAAATTTGTTTATCTGTCTAATGGTGTGATTGGAGTAAAAAAACATAAATAAATAATGTTTTTTCTTTGGTTTACCATTATCCTCCTTCCCCTTACCCGGGCTCTAAGGCCAAACATGAGTTCAGCTTTCTGTCTAGCAGGAAGAAGTTGAGGAACAATGTCTGTGACCAGGGATACAAACTCCTCGAGCAAGCCATAGTCAGACACGACTTTGTGCTGGACGGTTTGCCACATCGCCGCGGAGACCAGATGAAGTGGAGAAACCAAGAGTCGCAGACTGGAGAGAGGAAGCCGAAGTTCTGGGTAGAGGTTATAGCATGTTCAACTCATTAGAATGCATCTAACATTTCTTCATCGACAAAGGGAAACTATTTGTTGTAATAGCAAATACGGTATAACGCTTAAGCAACATTAAGTAACGTACTGTTACAGTAGCTTAGAATTTAGCACCGATATATAAGAATGGGATAAAGTTAACTATTGTTTTATTGTTCCATGCTCACCACACAAATCTGATATATTGCTGTCCATCTTGTCGGATCTGCGTTTAACTACATCAACGGTTGGTAAAGGGTAGAAATGTAATCAATCGTTTGGAAGCTGTACTGTAGTGTATTTGTTGTCCATCTGAATGTTCCGTCTGTTATTACAGTCCTACTAAACGCATTAGCTTGTTTTCTGGTTCCGCTTAAAACGTCTCAAGGGGTTGCCATGGATTCAGATGCATAGTAAGTGGGTTCCGTTCAACTCGGGAATTCGGCACTAGCATCTGCATATAAATGTATAAAGTGAAATACTGTGACATCTTAATATCACGACCCTGCCTGGACTCACACTTTCAAAAAGCCCACAAGCGAAAGTCCCGGCTTCTCCGAGAACGGGGAAATTCCACGTTTGTCTGTAACGCAGCACGACTGTGTTTTATACAGTTTATACGTGGTTTTATCAAACGGGGTGAAATTGTCGGACGGAATTCGGACAATATCGGAATATTGTGAAATACATTACGTATTTCACAATATTCCGATAAGCTTCCGAATTTCGACTCGATCGAAAAATGGTTGACCGTGGGCGCACCTCTCATTCTTGCCAGAATATATAAATAGCGTCTGGTTATAATCTAATATCAAGTGTGCCTATATTACAGATTAACATATTGTACATTAAACGCTGATACACATTTTTATTTTTTATTCCGTACCGTCCATTATATCTATCCTCTTCTCCGCCATGTTGAAAGGTTGAAGGTCATCACCAACTCGGGTACTCTAGCAAATATAACGATCCTTTTCCAATGTGTTTGGTAACTTGTTCACATGAGCAACTTCCCAGTCAGCAATTCCTAGTTGCCATAATACTGACAGCAAGTGAAGGCAGCAGACATTCCTTGGTGGTTCAATATATTGTTATACATGAAAGCCTAGACAACCCAACGGTAAAATTAAAGTTAACTTATATTGAGACACAATTACGTTTGTAGTCGCTTGCTACTACAACGTCTAAGAAAAACATCTGATTCTACTTATATAAGTTCAAATGATTTATAATCCTTATCAATAACCATTTATTGTGCATCATATATTTATTAACGGGGGGCAGATCAAGACAGGTCAGTCTAGTACTGTACATAGGACGCATAGGATATCACACATACATAACTTATGGAATGCATGCTATATTTACAAGACCAGTATTTGCATATTAAAACAATATCCACAATCTGACAAGTTTGCTGAATGTACCCAAGGATTTTGCATTTGGTAAATTAATGTGTATTATATGTAGTATATATGTGGTGCACATTTACTGACACTTGTGTACAGAGTTCATACTTAGGAATTCTGACTGAGCCTAGACAGTGCATGGGAAATGCCATACATGCATGCATCTGAACAAAACGGCCAAGCAAAATTGAAAAAGGCTATATTACATCCCCCAAAATTTAGCTTTTTAAATGCTTAAAAAATACATAATGGTACCAGATCTTATATATAAATTCAAAACAATATAGCAATGGAAACACTGTCTATGTACATTTACTGCCATGCTGTTGTTACAACAAAATAATTGAGTGTATCAATTATGCATGCCTTTTTTGTAATAGATATTTTGTTTTGTAGTCACTTAGTTGGCAGAGTAAACCAGACCTTCAAAATATCTTAGACATCACATTTATCTGGCCTAACTTGAGAATTTGTTTTTATTTTTTAAATGGTATGCAATTTTAATTCACAATGTTTTTTGATGTCTTGGCATTATGGTTTCTCTCCCATGTGGATCAATGTGTCTCTTCATTGCAAATGTAGAGTAAAGCTTCTCACAGTAGGTGCATGTGTACAACTCATTATAGTGTTTATTCTGTTTATCTTCTGGGCTCCATTTCCTTTTAAGGGCTTTTCACACTAAGAGCAAGAGTACAGTTTCTCATTCTGATGCTGGCTATGCGGAAACTTCCATTGGTCTTTTCGTGCATTTCTAATGTTACCTAAAATATGTTCTTTTATTTAGTTTAAATTTAAACTTTTCTATTATTTTCATGTTTAGGAGAGAAAACATTTGAGAAACGGTTACAAGCTGCTACTTCTCCTGTAATGTTTCATCAACTTCTTCAAACTGGCAAAAGTTGCTGGGAAGTGGCCACAAACTCCTGTGATCGTCAATATAGTGTTTATATAACCCTTTAAAAAGGGGGAAGTTCTCTTCACACTGGTTACACTGGAATGGAGTGTGTGTAACCTTGTGCATCTCTAAAGCGATGGAGTCACGCACCAACTGCATGCATACCTCACAGTAAAGTGGGTCGTGAGTGAGTTTGTGAGATGCCAACGCCGTTTTACAATTGAAAGCGTTATCACATTCGTCACATTTGAAACACGGGTCAACACATTGTGCCTGCTCAGGAACAATCTCCTTCTCGTGGTAGCAGATATTCCTCAAGTGGGACCTGAATGTCTGTGGGCACTGAAACGTTACGCTGCAATGGAGACAAACAAAAGGGCCTGTTGGCCAGGTTTTGTCACGTATAGATCTCGTCAGTCTTGACTTTTTGCAGGATTCCTTTTGGGCTAGCGGTGAGTAATCAGGGTCCTGGGATATTCTCTCTGATGGCAAATCATCGTCAGACTCTACTGGTGCTCCACTGGGCGACAGTTCTCCCTCACCTGCAGTCAGCCTGACATCAGTGCTAGTCTCTTGTCCTATCCTGAGGTGCCTCTG
>JAODUG010004867.1:0-10324 GCA_027564795.1 Aphredoderus sayanus
AGACTGTCATTCAACGTAAACCGTAGCAGTTACATCAAATGCCCACACGGTGGAGGTAAAATACAGATAATAGTTAATATCTTGTGAAAACGACATAGGCCCTACATTAAACTTTAGGACATCATCAAAAAAATGCCAACTTCTGCAAGCGATGCATCTGGCTTGGCAAAAGTGTTGATTTACACCTGCTTCTCTATCTATCTATCTATATGTATGTACATTAAGTAGCCTATATATCTTATAATGTATTTAACCCTCCTTTTGTCCCTGGATTTCAAACGCTTTACCTTAGTGCGCCAGAAGAGGGCACAAACCGCGGCACGTCATATGTCCGTGTTGTGGTTGGCGCCCTCTGCTGGCATTAAAACGTTTGTGCATGTTGTCATTTTGACCCATAGGACAACATGAGGTTATATGTGTGTGTGTGCGTGTGTGATTTATTTGTATCATGCATATTTAATAGGCCTATAAATATGTACTTCTATTTTGAGTATAATGTCGAATATGACTATAACATTGTTGGTGTTGTTGAGAAATAAAAATTATAGAAGTAATACCTTAAATGTGTGCGCTTGCGTGCGTGTGTTGTGCGTGTTCACCTAGTCATACTGGTTCGCCCAGCCCTGGCCCTTAAACGTCATAACAGTGGGATAAACAAACACTTCTGTTTGGTTTGTCATATCGGTTAAGTTCGTGTTGTAAGTTTTAGGCTACCATTATTACAAATGTCAAATGTGTCTACAAATCTGCCACTGGAATACCATCTTACTACTCGTTGGCCTCATTTGTCTCAACCACTATTATATACGAGAACATAGGATAATAAACTTTTGGCTGCAAGGTGACACAAGACAAAGTTTACATTAAAACATGAATATGAAGTTGCATTTAAGGAATGGACACAATACATTATACAGCGACATAACAGGATGTGTATGCCTATCAGGTTTTTCTGTCTACAATGTTACGATAAATCACAGACAGCTAATTTTCCTCGGGTTCATAAATGGGTTTATTCATAGTCATAAATCCTGAAGCAAAACGACAACTACATCTTGACACAACTTGCCACACCCATGATTATCAATATTGACCGTGATGCCTCAAATGCGCATGTCCGCAATAGCATACTCTGTTGGGTTCAATAAACCTTCGTAGTTTCCCGTGGTCTGTCTAAATAAGATAGTGCGTTAAAGACCAAAGAATACATGTTTGTTGTTAAGCCTAGGCCATCTCTCTGTCTATTCTCGGAAGGTGGAAGATGTTCGTTTTGTGAATTAATCGCTGGGGTGTAATGCCAAAAGTAGTATCCTCGCCGAATTCGTTCAGTTGTCGACAATGTGGACTGTTATTAGCGTTATTGATGATTAGCAACCGTGTTAGCACGAGTGTGTTCGTGTAGCCTATTAGCAATGCGTTTTGTAGTGTACATTTATGTACTTTTTTAAATGTACATGTTTTTATTGCACTCATTTATTTTTTGGAATTAGTTTGTTGCGTCATCATACAGACGACATAGGCCTTATAAATAATAGGTTTAGAGCAAAGTGCATTTTTCTATTCAACAGACTCGCACAAGAACATAACAAATCGGTGGGGGTGGGGGACAATTTCGGCAGCACACGTGTCTGATGTGTTTGTGATGCTCGGTCCTGGGAGAGAGAGGCGGAGCTCAGAGACCGTTCGGGGGAGCTGCGCAAAGGGCCGTTCTGCCACCTCAACATGGAGTAAGCAGCCCAGCGTTTGCGAGCAAGGAGCGGACCACAAAGAGGAATAGGCGACGACCCCGCTTTCTACCGATCCTCGGGGACACCCCAAATGATCCAACTGCGTATTTGCCATTATTAGCAAAGGAAGGATCGGCTTTTATTTGTAAGATGGCGAACGACTCTCCGGCTAAAAGTCTGGTAGACATAGACTTGGCTTCATTGCGGGTAAGTGCAGCCGGACCAAGGCAGTGTCTTTTTGGTTTACAGAGCATCTTTTTTTTTTTTTTTTTAACTCGTAGCGCCAATAGAGGCAGAGTTCCTTAACCTGAAAAACCCCGGAAAGTTTGAGTATTTTAGTTGTTTTCCTCTTTTGTAAAATAACTAGTGAAAATGACCATTGAGCCACAGCGAGGTGTTGCCAGTGTCTGGGTTTCCTTTGTTCGAGATGCATTTGGCATGTAGGGCAGATCAGGGCGCAACAACTACCATAAAGTGGAACATGGCCTTGAAATATATAGCGTTTTCATAGCGCGTTCTTTTTGTTCACTGTACATTGAAATGTCTGTTCGTCTTTTTCCTCTCTTCTCAGGATCCAGCAGGGATATTCGAACTGGTGGAAGTGGTAGGAAATGGCACGTATGGGCAAGTATACAAGGTTGGTTGGAGGCGCAGTGCATGGCCTATTCTGTTTTCCATAGGAGACTAACCGTATATTGTTTCAGTCTTATTAGCCCCATTGTTAACCTTTTAAAAAAAGAAAATATGATTAATATCTGCCAGATTCTCATTGTGATATCCATCACAGACTGGCTTCTCACACGGGAACATAAATGGCATCAGATAATCAATGTATACCTTGTATGTCACTGTCGCCAATGATGCGATTTAACATGTCGCAATACACGCCTTAGTAAGTACCTTATCAACGGGGTGGTTTCGCGCTTGAGCCATGAATGAATCAGGCAGTTTGCAGTCTTATGCATCACCCAGCTTGCATGATCGCATCCTTTCCTGAACAGCGCTAGATGATAAGGGATGGTGAAATCGTGCGGTCACACAAGTCGTGTTGAAGGCCCACACACCCATCCCATTTGAATATAAAAGCCAGTTTTCATATCCTGCCTTACAAAACTAGTGGACTTTTCCAGTTCTGCGGATGGGAATCCCGGCCCATCTGCTAGTTGGTGTCACATTCCCTATGTTGAAAATTCCCATTACTGCTGTTGAAAGACAGCACCAAGGAGGCCGAGCTGATCTTGACTAACATAATGCAGAGAGATGTTGTTTCCTCTTCTATATTATAGGGGTAGAAAGGGTCCTAATCTACTGGGCTCCATTTTGATAAACCGCTAGATGCACTGCAACCACGAGCCATGAGTTTGCTAAGCTTACGACATGCTGTGTTGGGAGGCTAATGGTAGCAGGAAGTCATGCATTTGGGTGACCACCAAGTGGCTGGCTGGCTTAGCTAAGACTTACTGATGGCCTGTGGTGCCCCATTGACCTGCGTTCCCTCGCCCAGTGCTCTCGTCATCACACATGGCCGCTGTTTCCGTTTGCATCTGTTCACAAGGCCAGCAGGGCAGAAATAACGGTTGTGTGTGTGTGTGTGTGTGTGTGTGTGTGCGTGTGTTTTGACGTGGTCAAATGCAAGGACAGGAGGTGGGGTGGGCTATTTTACTTAAAGCTTGCTCATTCGCGCAAACGCTTGCAAGATTCAAACCCGAATCAAAACACCTCTTCCTTCAGTGCCGTACTCCTGCTCCCTCGGGAGCTCTGCCCCGCACATTGGAAACCCATCGCAAAAGCTGGAATAGTGTTGTAGTGTGCGGTCTGCACCACTTTGTGGTCCCATTTACGGAGCCAGGGCGGTCTAGAATTATTACAGCAGTGTTTATTTCTTCAGCAGGCACAGAGAACGATATGCTAATGGTCTACAAGGAGCTATTTGGTGAGTTTGACCATGTGCAATCGCGTACTATAGCTATACTATTATTTTATTTTGTTCAACCCTTCCCACCAAAAGAACCCCACATTTTCCACATGGCCAATATTTGAACAACTGTAGGGGGAAGGTGTAGTGGTGGTAGATAAGTTCTGGGAGGGGCATCCACTCTGAGTTTCAAACCAACTTATTTGTAATCACTGCCTTTTATAAAAGAAGAAGAAGAAGAATAAGAAAAAGAGTGTATACATGCAATGCATGTTATCTTCATAGCAGATGGTTTAGCTCTGGGCCTGGGGGACACAGAATTAGTGGTTCAGTCCCCCCCCCCCCTCACTCCCACCCAAATGTTAATCACTTGTCTTTCTGGTAATCGCCAAGTCTGCGCTTTCTGTCACGTGGCTAAACTGGTGGTGCAAGCGAAGACCGTCAGATAAGTTGTCAGCAAACACACATGCAGGCCTACCCGCTCCATTGATGGTTGTCCTGGTGTGGCGCGCTAGCTTAGCGGCGGTGGCTAGCGTGCTGCAGATTGACTGTCACTCAGGGCGGCCACTGTGTGGTTTAGCCAGTCGAAGGAGCATGTGCCCCCGCGGGATGAAAGCGTTGGTGGGGGGTTGGGGTGCAACTGGTAAAAGAGCAGCTGTCCGGGGCGAGTCAGATGCTGCCCGCCGACCTCACAAAGCTCGGTTTGTCTCTATAGTCTGGGTCTCCCTCGACCCAGCCAGTCAGTCCATTCACAGAACAGAAAGAAGGACTAGTTTGTTTGTCGGGTTTTGAACCACCAACCCTCCCCCGTCCCCTTCATCCCTCTCCCCCCAGCACCACACCACATCTGAAAACGGGGTGGTGTTCCCTCTTAGTCTGTGGACATTTCTGCATTTGTCAAACACTGCCACAGTTTACTGGTCTCCTTTTTATCATTTCCTCTCATTGATTTATGGTAGTTTTGACTCTTTTGATGCATTAATGAGAAGAGTGGCCTGATTATTATGTTTCAAACGTGGTCTCTAAGTGCCACTGTTGAAAAGGGCTTCAGAAATCCTAAAAGACCATTAGACTTGGTGATGTTTTCACTAAGACTCTTTAGTGACATTTATCAAGCTGAAAACAATATGAGGACAAGTTGAGCTGATACTAAATACATATGCAAGACCAAATATGTATGAAGCCCTTATCGGACATTATTGGCATGGGACCAGGAAGATGACTGTTGTCGTGGGACGCGTGCCAGATTCCAGTCAGGTTGAGAGAGCATACGCAGCATATTTTTACTTCTTTGACTTGCATGCATGATAAGCTAATGTTGAGGCATAGGAGAGTGTCCCTTTTTTTTATTATTAAATTGTGTCCGTAAGGTTGGCCTTTGTGGAGTTGCTTGTTTAGCCTACTCAGGCTGGTCAGGTTATTGCCTTCCTCTTCAATGCCATACCCTCAGAAGCTCCACCCTACACATTTGAAACACATTGTGAATGCTAGGATAATGTTTTTGTGTGCTGGAATTAAAACTGTTAAAGGCGTAAATGTAGCCCTTCATGAGACTCTGCACGTATGGCGTGATACCAAAAAACAACGGCTCCCGTCTCTGACTGCTCCATTAGCCTCCACCTCTAGTCTGCGGACAGAGCCACGCCCGGTCTCGAGGACAGGTTGACCGCCACTCTGGACGTCCCACAGCGTGCACGTGACGGGCACAAAGTGTGTGTGTGTGCGTGCATGCGTGCCTGTCTACAATCTGTTAGACGCTTGCTAGGTCCATATGGTGTCTTGCCAGGCTGGTGCCGATACCCTGCGGCTGCGATTGTAAGTGATGGCATGCATTAGAGCAGGGGGGTTCAGAAGCATTTTGTCCTCCTCCCGCCAAAAGTCTGCTAACAGCTTTTTAATTTTCTGCACAAATGTAGTCTTGCCTAATTAAGGCATTAAAGTAGGGGTCAGCAATTTGTAAGCTAATGCACTTCAATTTAGAGAGTATCTCCTCATTTTTTTTGTTTTCAAATATTACCAATCTTTGTCCAGAATCCTTGACTCTACTTTTTTTGAATAACTAAAGTTTATTGAAAACGATGAAACTAGGCTGAACAACATAGCTATGGATTATTCGAAACCATGAAATTTTCTCATCAGCTGCCACAAAAGCATCTCGCAAAATCTCACTCCTACCTCTAGAACCACTGAAGAACAGAAAAACAGGAGTTTGAGATGGCTAGCCAACCAGCCCTCTTATTTAGGGGGTGGGAAATACGTCAGAAGTTGGGGCAACCCTCTTGTCAGGGTTGAGGTAGGGGTCACAGTTACCACCACCCCCATCCTGTTTCTCACACACTGCTCATGCTGTTTGTGAATTTGTCCTTGACTTGAACAGTCTCTTGGGCTTTTCACTGAGTTGAAAGTGTGTGTGTGTGTGGAGGGGGGGGTATTTGAGAGACAAGTTTAAAACTGTGAATGTGGCAGACACGCACCCTCTCAAGTAGACAGTGTCCACTGCTTTTGTTCTCCTCTGCTCCTCACTGACCCTCTGCCTAATGGGTGTCACAAGGCCTTTAACAGCCCCTAGCTGGCCACAGGACTGCCTGAACAAAAACCTGTCTGTGTGGTGGGGAAGAAAAAGGGGGCAAGGGAGTCAGAGTAATGTTCAGAAGAGAAACCCTTTCTGTTAATGATCGTATGTATGTATTTAGGCAACCGTAAGCATTTCAGACTTCCTGTCTATTGTTCTGCTTCTCTAACAATACAACATCTCTTCTGTTCTCTGTATGTTGACATATTCCAAAACTCACCAATTGGGCCATAGCTTAATCGGAAAGTGATTTATTTATCAAGAATAGTTGCATGCCAAAGTAGCTAGTCGTCGCACTTGGGAGTTTTTCCTTTTGCTGTGTTTCGTCATGAGGATGTGTCCTGCTAAGCCTCTGTGCCCTAGTAGCAGTTATCTGCTGCACACCGATCAATAGTAGTGCTCTGGTATTGATTGGCCACCCCTTTCTGTCTCCACTATGCTGATCCAGCTTGCTCTCTCATTCAGACACAAGTCACTCATAGCTCAGCCCTTAACCAATCGGCAGTCCTACCAGTTGCTGATTGGTTAATCCTTTCCCAGACAAACATCATCTGAAGTGTTAAAGAAAGTGTTAAAGTTTTATATTTACGTGGCTTTGGTGGTGCATTGGTTTGGTCCTAATTTTGTGGGATTTCTGAGGTTGTCATATTTTTAGTGTGTTCTTTAAGTGGAGAATATATGACTGGATTAACCTGGGTACAGAAGATGCTAGCAAGGAGTTTGTAGAACTAGCTCCACACAAACTATTTACTGGAATTGCTTGTGTGGATGTCAAACATGACCTGAAATGTTCATTGTCTTTTTGTTGGTACAACTAACACAGCGGGGAAAGTATTTATTTTGATTGCATATGGGAGACCATATTGCGACTCAATTTACAAAGAGCGCATGTATGCTGAAAGCACAATCTAAAATCTCTAACATTTAATTGCGGCACTACAGAGATGCTCAAGTCTAAGAAGAAACAAGATTCACCTGGTGTTTTTTAACGCCAGTTATTTCATGAGCAGTTACTTGTGGGTGAACTTTAAGCTTAAATAAAATCTCCAAAGCAGTATTGTTAATGGTCCTTATGTGTACCCCACCCATGCCCCTCTTGTACTTTTGTTCATGTTCATTTTACACTCCCCAAGAAAATGCACGCTGGGGTTTTAGGGGCGGCTTGCTCCGAAGACTCTGGCTCTAGAGGCGGTAAGCCATTCGTTCAGTGATTTAGTCCTCGCTGGAGCGGGGCCAGAAGCACATCTGGCCGTGGTTAAGATGGTGGTCAGGGACGACTTCGCTGATAGCTCTGAGCCTCAGATAACCCGTCCAGAGCCTCACCCAAGCTAGGGTCTGCTCAAGAGGGGGCCTCCTCCCCCCCCTCTCCCTCCCCCCGGGGCTACTAGCAAGAGTTAAGATACAGTAAGACACTGAAGTTAACGATGGCTGCGAGGATTGAAAGTGGACATCGACCGGTTTGTTATCGGCATAGAATTCGTTGAGATCTGTCTGCTGTTTACATTGTAGTAAAGCACTGGACATGTGGAACTGTGTCTGTGTTACTGTTTTTGGTCATCTGTTTGCCACTTTGTCATTTTTTCTTTTTAAAATTAAAACTAAAAAAAAGAATAACTTTGATGTGTCACTTCAATTTTCTTTATTGGGTTTGGCTGTATTGAACCATGAACACAAGGTGACTCTTCTCTGGTGTGAAAAGTCTCTCCTGCATGTACAGTGTGAGCAGTTCTGGGTCAGTCTGACCCGGTGAAATAATCTTGTGTCTTTCCAGAAGCAAGGGCCGCAGATAAGTGTAATTAGGGAGTTTGGGGTGCTTTTGTTAAGAAAGAGAGAGATAATCCTGACACTTCTTGTCACGTGTGTGTGTGTGTGTGTGTGTGTGTGTGTGTGTGTGTGTGTGTGTGTGAGAGGGAATGTGTAACCCAGCATTAACCCCAGCTATAACTCTTGCTTCCTGCCATTGTGAGGGTTGCCGAGCGACTTGACAAGGTTGATGTGAATCTACAGTCCACATATCTGGGGTCTGTCTTGCAGGTTTAAAGGCCACAAACAAACCAGTGGATTTGAAAGCATTCACTCAGAAGATAGAACAAGTAATTGAAAGAAGCTGTGAAGAGGTTTGGTTGGTAGAGGGAATTGTTACTTTTGGTACCTGTTTAGACACCATTTTATAGAGCCTGCTGTTTACTTTTACAGCATAGGTATACTTCTGTGTACAAAGTGTTACTATACTCTTGTATGGTATGCTGTTAATATACATTGTCACCTTTGGTCCATAAAGGATGCTTTTTTTAAATTGTGTAAAACGTATTTTATTATTGATATGGGGGGAAAAGTTGCTGAATAGCAAAGTGGATCTTTTTTTCCTCTTTCTGAAGTAGACACTTCCAGACGCTGTGATTCAAGTCCAGTTTAGTTGGTTATACTAGATTAGTAGTGGTGTGCGGTTATGGTTGAAGGGTGGCACGTACATCAACACTGAAGCTCCTCCATAAAGAGAAAGCTCTTGAGGCAAAGTCCATAAATCAATGCTAATGTCTTGTGTGCTGCTGGTCTAGATGTCAGCTATGTAATGACGGGTATAGAAGGATATTTAAATATGAATCTCGTACCAACATATCAACTGTGTTTTCTCTCCTTTTAATTGCGAGCGTCTTCCCTTCTCAAGAGATACCTGAGGCCCACATGCATGTGGGACTGATAAACACATCCTTATCACTTGGCTCACACACCTGTGACCTATGACCTTGGCCTGTGGGTTAGTACGGGAGAGGGGGGGTCAGCCCTGGTGCTTTTTGTCATCTTCAGGATCAAAGTGGCAGGGTTTAAAGGCATTGTGAAGCCCCCCCCAGTTTCTACTATCGGACTTCATATACATTGACATTTGGCTACGCAATGCTGCTTTAGCTAATATTAGCTAAGGAAGGTGATTGTATTTGTTGACCTGGGTTTGTGTATTTTACTTGTTTACTTCCTTGTCTTTGCAGACTGGGCTTTAGTGCAAGTCTATTGTTGTGTTTAGAAAGGTGTAATGAAAACAAGGCTAGAAGACCTGTTTGCTTTCGACATCCATTGCCGCTATCACCAGCCGTGAATGTTGCCATAACCTTTATGCCCTCATGGTCGTGGAAACGTTGTAGGGGAATACCCGTATGCCTTTGGAACAACTTGTAAAAACTTTTTTTTTATCTCCTGTTGGGGAGGGTGGGTGGGAGAAGGAGAGGCCTCTATTTCTGTCCTTTTGTTTATGTAAGGAGCTTGGTGGGAGAGCAGAGAACTCTGGGAATGTGGGGATGTTGTTGCTTGGGAATGATATGGCAATCTATGATAGATAGTTGCCTTACGATTACACACGCTATAGGTTTCCATTGGGTGAACAGAGCCATTGTAAAATCAGCATGCGTGTGTGAGTGATGGTTTGAACAGTGGTAATACTGGATGAGTCTAGCAGAATAATTGCGGAGTAATATTCTTGAAACTGGTTTGTTTAATATTGCTTTAAATTAAATCTATTTTAAAGGAGGAGTATGTTCATGGGTCATTTGGTAAATAAAATAATTCACATTTATTGTTTTTATAGCTTGCTGAGGGGAAACAAATGCAAAGTAAATTACACTGCTTTTTTACACTGGCACAATCCCGGAGCATTCAGAAGTGGGCTAACCCTGACTTTAGCCCGGGGCTAGCTGGCCCTGGGTAGTTGGCCCCGAGTTCACAAGGCTAGCTCCTAAATAAAACGACTATACCCAGGGCTAAAAGGTGCAAGTGTGAAACGGGGCTAAGAGTTTTGGTCACGTTTTCATGTCGTGTTCCAACTGACATTTAGTCCAAAGCTGCTAGAAGTGCAGTGTGACCCATATATAGCCCTGGGCTTGGGTTAACCCCGGGTTTTGTAGGATAAAAGTTACCAATACATTCAAAGTAGTATTGTTCTACAAGCTACCTTTGTACAAACGTAGGCCATAAATTGAACATTGACCTTGAGTGTGACAAGACGGTTACCAAGTCACCAAGTAATCCTTCTTCACACAAGTCAAGTAAACAACAGGGTCAATTTGTTTGCCAGTGTTAAAAATGGGGATTTTGCTCACTGTAATAGGCAGTACCTCT
>JAODUG010004868.1:2500-10324 GCA_027564795.1 Aphredoderus sayanus
GTATGTTTCTCTCAGAGTCAGATATACGGCGCGGGATTTATCCTCCCATTGACTGACAATGGAGGATTTTATACCAAGCGCGCTGCGCATTAACAGGCCTGAGCGTGAGTTAGGGCTGTGCAGGGGTTGCCGACAAGAGCCATAAAGGGGGAGAAATTTATGTGGCGGAGCGCTGGAGGAGAGGTCACAGCCGGAGTGAAGTGTGGAGGGGTCGACAGGGATGAGGACGCGGCAGTGTTTGGAGAGAGGACAGGGGAGAGCGATGCTAATTTATACCCTGCTAATTGGAAACAGCGCGGCCCCGCACCTGAACCGCATTCCCCGGGACCCCGTGGCCAGCAGCGAGCCCGGGCAACGTGGGAGGGTGATGAGGGTCGAGGGGATGGAAGGATGGATGAAAGGGGTGGGGCGGGCTGCGAGACGTGAGGGTCAGTGTCAATGGCGGCTTTGTTATTTCTCCCTCGTCACCGCAGCTGGGTTGGCGCGCCTCGCCGTGAATGCGTGTGGGTATCTCGCCGTGTGTGTGTGTCTGTGTGTAACGCATCCGTTTTTGGGTAGCTGTGCCTGTGTGTGTGTGTGTGTGTGTGTGTGTGTGTGTGTATAATGCATCTGTGCGTGCGTGCCTTTGCGAAATAAGTGTGCGTGTCAGAAATTTGCGGGGGGGTCAAGTTGTTGTGACAGTCCCACACACTGGAGGCAGGACCACCCTGGTTCAGCCGAGAGAGCGGAGAAAATCAACTTAATATGTCACGGTTCCCATCTGACACGATCTAACAAACGGCACGGCTGGACCGAGCACTCTTGGCTTCCTAGAAAAATAAATATGACAACGTCGCGATATAATGGCCGCAACACTGAGGCCTCATTGAATCGCGACCCCGGCTAATTCTTAGCCGGGCTCATGTGAATACACTGATTCATTTTCTTGAGTTCGGTGTCTGTAGTATTTCAATGAGTGATTGAGTGTTCCGCTGTTGGCTGTTACTGGGGTCTGGCATTGTAATGAAAATGAAGTAATCGCGGAATTTATATTGAAAAAACATTGACTTGATGTGCTTGGTGTATCTGCAGTGGGACGCGATCTGTTTGCGGGGGGCTAAACCGCCAGTCTTAGCATTTGGCCCCATTTGAGCTTATTTTCCTAATACCACTGAGTGTGCTAGTGATAAAGCGATGCAGCCAGTCGCTGCTAAGCGATGGCCTGTCATATAGTCCACGGTAAGACAGGCTTCACTTCATACAGAGGATATATAAGGGCAGAGAACAGATAAATAGATGGCCGCAGAAAAGCCAAATTCCTTCAAAACAAAAACATGACCGGAGTTGAAAGACAAACTCTGAACGGAGACATATGGGGAGCATATTGGTGGCAGGGTTCTGATCACACAAGTACTACTTTTCTCCCTCTTCTGAGGGGAAGAGAATACAACAGGATTTAGATGTGGTGGTGGCTGTTTTGTTTCCCTTTAAAGGCGTGTCGGTTGTCTGTCTCGCTGGAGGACATTTGGGAGGAACCCCACCACCACCACCACCCCCTTTTTCCAGCTTCATCACTCTCAGTGATTGACATCTCCCTGGTCTGCACACATGAATAAGTGTGTGCTAGTCATTTGCAAGTAATAGTTCAACACACGCAAAGCCGCACAGACACACACACACTTAAATTCATGTGTGTTTGTGCACAAGTATACAAACACAGAAACACACACATCCCTCTGTTGCACAACCACACATGTCCTTACTTGGAAATGTGTGTACATACACACATTTCTACACACACGCACGCACACACACACACACACACACACAAGACACAGTATTTTAATGTTGTTGTCAGACAGACATTTGTGATATTGCCATTTTCCCACCTATTTATCATCTATCTAATCTGAGCACCGAACACCAGCACATCAAAGCCAGCACAATCTGTGTGTTACTCTCACGATTTGTCACTCACACACACCGTATGATTCTCAGGCCAGAGCAAAAAACTATGCGCAACCTGAAACACATTTGGGTTAGAATAGCTATGGCATGGTGCAAGGCCTTGGTGGTTTTTACAGTGTTTATTTATTTATTTAATCCATTTTCATCTGAAATCGATTTTCCAGTACAATATACAATGTGTTTCATTAAAAAGTCCAACATTGCAACATATATTACTAATACTAATATACTGTACTAAATAATAATAATATTTATTATTATTATTATTAGTAGTATTAGTATTTAATTGGGTGTCTTTTGTAATATATGTATACACATAATTGTGTTGAAATATATTAATACATGTATAAATATCTATTTAATAGTTTTTTATGAATTCTTTTTTTTATTAAGTAGATTTCAAAACAAAGTTACAAAGAGCTTTGCAAATGCATTTATCTAGATAGAAAGTTGGCAAAACAAATTACGCAAACCTGAAAAAATGCTCCACGCTCATAAATTCACCAAGGACAATCTCGCAGAAACGTTTCGCTCCAGGAAAAATCACTTTAAACAGGATACCAAGGTTGCCAGGTGTCTGGGGCTGATGGAGACAGAACAGGCAGAGTACTGACCAGCTACATACAGACACATACATACATACATACACCGCCGGCCCAATTGATGCCATTGCCATCTCTGGGCCAGAGTACAAAAATGCCACTGCAGTCGCATCATAACTGTATTCCTCCTGCACCATGTCTGCCATGTCTAGCTGACATTCCCCTCTCGTTTTGCAAGACGCCAGGTTTCAAAGGGACCACAGAACAAATCAGAGGGCCATCCATCGCTGTGTGTTGACGGCCTGCCTCTCATTTCACGTGCGGCTACAAGGGTGGGTCTGGCCCGTACAGTGGCCATCAGGGGCCCTCGGTCGCGTCTCCGCTGCGTAGGAGCCGGGCCGTGACACACACCATGCACGGAGCACACCGCAGCAGCCTCATGCAACCCCCCCCCCCAACGCAGCCCCTCGCTATCTGCCGCACACAGCCGCTAGCAGAGCCCCCATAAGCCTCGCCCGCGTCCCTCGTTAGCCCAAGGCCGCGCCAGCGTGTGTTTTGGGTTTGCAGCTCTTTGATATGATACGACAAGACAGGGCTTTCCAACGGGAGTTATTATGTGTGTGGCTGAAAGCGGCGGCTCCTTTGCCTGTAATGGAGTATGGATGTTGTTTTGAGGGGCACTGGCTTTGTTGCTCATAGCTTACAGGGGTGCTTAAGACGCACCCTGTTTAGAGGTGCGTCTGTACGCCGAGACTCTGAAGTGGTGTCACGGGTCGGGTCCTCTGCCCGTCCCCACTGCCAGAGTTTGCCTGTGGGTTGGCGGGGCCTGTGACAGCGGCAGATCAACTCCAGGTTGACGGTGTCCATCTGTGCGAGACCGCGGCTCCGATCTCGCTCCTTGTCTGTCTCCGGCTTGGGCCTCCCTGGGCCTCCATTAAGCCCCCCTCCACTTTCATATGACACAGCGATACCCATCGCAGGCTGCATGGCAGCATATGGGCCTGAGTGGCATTTGATGGATGTGGCAGGAACGAGTGCAGCTCCTCTTCGTGTTCCCCATTCATGTGGCTGAGGCAGGATTATGACTTGATCCAATAGAGCCCAACTAGAGGGGGACTAGCTGGGGTCAGATCTGCCTTGAATTAAGCTGGCGTTGCAGCACGAATAATACAATCACCTCCCCCAAAGCCTTGCAGTACAAGTGGGGGATAAAGTATGTGTGTGTGTGTGTGTGTGTGTGTGTGTGTGTGTTCAAGGCCTTACATATGTAGATACGCGTGCAGATGTACGCGCTGTAAGATTGGCTCGCGCTCAGCCGCGATCACACCGCAGGTCGGTGTCCGTTACAGAGACGAGGGGTCTCCGCTGATGGTTCAAACACAGCCCGCGGGCCCGGCTTCAAAAGACCCCCCGCTCACCGCACCCACTTCCAGCCAACGGCGCATGTCAGTTAATGTGGACCACACTATTCATCAATTATGGTGAGCTCAGGGGCCATCCAACACCCACACCACAGCTCCGCAAGTAGTGAGTTGTCTTCTGTTCTGACTGAAGCCCCCGCACCCCCTTTCCCCCCCACGAAGTCCTCAAAGGCTGTCCGTTGAAGGTGTGGTGTAAAACCACTAACTCGTACGAAATGTCACACAAACAGCATTCAAGGCTTTATAGTCCTTTAATGGCAGGCTCTCAGACGCTCCCCGCAACAGAGATAACTCTTAAGAACCTCTCCTCCTCCTGGGGGTCTGTCTGTAACCGTAGGCCCCAGGCAATGTGCCTTTTTTAGTTTCACTGTGTTTCACTTATGCCTCCTCCTAATGTAATTGCCTCTTGTCCATCCACACCCCATGTCCCATCCCATAGTCCCCTCTGCCTAAAGCACAGGAAACATAGTAGGCTACCATACATGCTTTGCTTGCCCTGCCCTGCTACTCACTCTGGTAAATGTGTCCCCTGGAAAGTGGACGACTGTCGGTTAACGCTTGTATGCGTGACTTCAAACTGGAACTCGTCTGATGACATCTGATTTGGAGATACTGTTGTAGCTTGTTAGTTCTGGTAAGGGCTTTTTTGTATCCAACTGACAGAACCTACGGTGTACGGCTGACACAAATGTGGCGACCATATTGTGAATTTGTCAGGCAGTACAAACCTGAAGCAGACCACACAACATCATGTAGAGCAGTGTTGTTCAATGTGGGGGTGGGAACCCCTCCAGCGGGAAAGATGCTGTTTTGGAGGGGTGGGGCACATAAATAAGATACCATTTTAAAGTCTCTGTTATTCCTTTAAGCTATAGTTATGTATATTGGTAAATGTTTGAAAGTGTGACTGACTACATTTTACAGCAAAACAAAATGAATGAAGTGCGTGATTCATATACAGTAACCATGCCAGGGAAGATAGATGACAAACCTAAAAAACAACAACAGCAGAAGAGACATAACTATTTCTTTCTGTATCACTTTCTCCCTTTCCTCAAGCGGATGTCCCGGAGAAACAGCTTCCTCCTTCCACATCTGGCTGGGTTTTCAGGTCAGGACGAGCCACTGAGAGGGGAGGAAAGGTGACTCTAACACTGGCTGGCTCAAACAGCACTCTTCCATGTAGTTGTGTCTCTCCAATACCCGAAAGCAGTCCAGCTGCTGGCACATGTGTGGCTGGCCACGTTCGTATGCGTGTGCGTGTGTGCGTGTGCGTCTGTGTGTCCCCACCGAAAACGTGCTAGCACCCCTAACCTCAGCAGCTGTGTGTGATTTTGTATTCATGTCGTCCGGGGGGTGGTTGGGCTTCCATCCTGTTGCTTCTTTCTTCTGTCTGTCCTGACACCTTGTTACGTGCGGAGGGAACATGTTCTGGTCAGATCGTGGATGCGTGCTGCATTGTCTCATCTGCAGCGCCTCAGAAGTTCATTTAATTTATGACAAGGCGGCCGTAGCGTGAAATTTGCTACTCTGTGAGGCAGATAATTACAGAAGAAAAATATACATTAATTTGTATTTCCACTTGGTATGCGTAGTTCTTGCGTAAGTTCATGCAGAAGATCAAGTCATGTAAGGCCTGTTTAATTTCTGTTGTGTAACTACAGAGATCTTTCATTTTATTCCTTTTTTTCCCACAACTTTCAAAATTTACTATACAAACATATGCATACAAGACACATATACATTACACATACATTACATTACAATATACATTACATGACACATATTTGGGATTTTGTTTGCAGTTTTAGATTTATAGCTTTAATTAAGAATCATAAAAATACATTTTGTTTTCATTATACGTTATGTGCATTGTTATGTAATTCACACTTTAATTTGCCTTATTATGCTTTTATATGATTTGCAGCAATCCACAAAAAGACGCAGGCATAGACACGCACGCACACACACACACACACACACACAAGCATGCACCAACTAACATACAATAGGAGCAGCAAGCAGCAACTCCTTCGAGTGCTTCATAAACAATTATAGCCACACACGCTCATGCTAGGAAGAAACATGAAAACAGCTCTAATAGGAAAAAGATGAGAGGGCTCAAAGCAAGCACACCCAGAGAGCAGCAGGAGAGAGAAAGAGATGTCTGCTGGACAATACTGTCTCAGGCCCCACTGGCAGAGACAAACAGCCTTTTATAGGGAGATTCATATGAATCCTGGCTCCCATGACACATCGTTAAGACACATTACTGAAATGACTTTCTGAAATATTCCACAATGATCTGTGGGATTGTGTTTGTTCCATTCTTTTTCTAACATTTTTCTTTCTGTACGTTACTTTTGTAACTTTTTATTTTATTGTTTTTAACCAAGATGGAGGCTAATTATATTAAATAAGAAGTAATGTCTTATTTAAAAAGTGGGAAGAAAACTTTTTTGGAAACAATATTTTTGGGGTAGTAGTTGTTTCATTTTTACTTTCATATTAAAAATAGTGATTTGTGTTGTGTGACATGATATGTTGTTTTTCTTTCTATGTGCTTTGTCTACAAACGTGAACACACAAACACACAAACAATTGGACAGAAGGCTTACATATTATAATGATTATACTGTACACAAATTAATTAAACATTCTGTCAAATGAGAAAATGTTCTAAGTTCTAAGAAAATGTGAAGTCTTTAAATAAGCTGTCTGAATTGTTTTGTGAATTTGTTGATAAAATTACACTTTGAGTGTCAGAGGTCAGACACAGAGAGAAAGGGCGGTTGGGCGGTTGAGGAAAAAGTGTGTCATCATGTTTATTTTCTTTTGGTTTGTTGTCTTTTCCAGCCCATAGCTCGCGATGATAACAAAAAATACTGCGGTGTCCACGTCTCAGCAGACTGCCCCCACTTCAATGAGGGACCACAAGGCCCTTACAACAACATTTTTGCTAGGAGGGAGCGGCCCAAAAGTTTATGCCTGTGTGTTAATAATGGGTCACTGGTGATTCCTTGAGATGTTTGTTCAGATTCTGGCTTAGCTTGTACACACAGGCACAAATCAAGTCTACCTCCCTCGTTCCCCAGCCTGAGAAGTCCTAGCTGTATCTTCCACCACCAACCCAGCGCTGCATAGTCGTCGCCGAGGGACTCCTTGACACAGAATCCGTTGTGATTTGCGACTTTTCCCTGCTTCTTTTGATCTGTGTTACTTTTGAGTCATTCGAAGTCTTCCTGCCCGGAGAAATACATTTCCCACTGAAAAGAATCCACTCTTAATCTTTCTCGATTGCACAGACTCTATCATTACCTTCTTTGTCTTCTCCGTTGTGTATAGCCAGTAAGACAGAATAATATTTGGACAGGTGTCTTTTTATATACATTATCTGCATGGGGTGTAGTATGTCATTTCATTCCAGTATCATGCAGAGTAAAAGGTATCGCTGGCAGGCTGGTACTGTATATTGTAGAGTCTATTCTGTGCTGTATGTGTAATCCCTAACAATAAAAAACTGTTTAGCACCAATTTTCCTTTTCTTTTAAAACTTTCTTTCCCCCCTCTGTTTCAGACAACTGTGGAGGCCACATCTGGAAGACAGATGTGGTCTCTATGTATGTTCGTTCTCTCTCTCTCTCTCTCTCTCTCTCTCTTTCACAGTCCTTACTCTCTCCCTCGATGCTTTCTCTCTTTTTGGGAAACATGAGAGCTGGGCTAATTCTCTCCCTCCCACCCCAGTCGGACCACCCACATTCGGAAACGCCTAGCAGTTCCTAGGCAGAGCCTCCGGCAGCTTAGAGAGAGAACCAGAGGTAGCGAGAGCACACACACGGAGAGAGAGAGAAAGAGAGAGAGAGAGAGAGAGAGAGAGAGAGAGAGAGAGAGAGAGAGAGAGAGAGAGAGAGAGA
>JAODUG010004869.1:0-10323 GCA_027564795.1 Aphredoderus sayanus
GCCTTCTATCTGCCACAAAGAGCTAGTGATTTGGGTCATTTTGACCCAGAGGACATTACGAGGGTTAAATATATATAAAACAAGCAGTAGTTAATAGTACTAGCTTGGTGTGCTAATTGTTTTATCTCTTATTTTGTACTCACATCTCTTTTCTCCTCTCCATTTATTTGGAGAAGAAAGTAAAATGTAAATAGAGATAAATAAAATATAGAGATCAATATTCCTTGGTTGCACTCGACTGGACTGTAAAAACTCTACACTCTGACTCACTGCCTCCACTCCAGTAAATTGTCTGAACCCAGAAGACGAGGAACTATTGACCAATTGTGGTCCCTAAACCGGATGGATGAGTGCACTTTTCAAGTTTTGAAGGGGAAACTCCCGCCTTTTGGATTACTTCGGTTAAGCAGTTACCATACGTGGTATTCAGGCCATGCTCTAAGCGAATGCGGTTGATGAAACTGATGGCTGCAAAACAATTTAATTAATTCTTTTTGTTTTGTTATTTTTTGGCAAATTACAGGCACAGCGGCCATACCTTTGAAGTACCGCTAGGGAAATCTACCCGATTCTCCCGACGCTGTTTCTGCCAACTGTCATTACCAAACACTCTCACCACCCACCCCACCAACCCCTTCTATATAAATTTAATCACACACACACTGGCCAAGATAATGGCAATAAAACATTTATTAAAAAGTATTGTGGTACCCCCAGGGTTCTGACCAAAACAAGACGCCAGTGATAAAGTAGGTCAAAACTCACAGGATGTTTACATGATGCAGCAGGATTCTGATTGGATGATGGACAGCTGGGATTGTTCCCATGGGGGGAAGGGGAAGGGGGGGGCAGGCACTCTTAAACCATCTAAATCTGTTATTTCATAAAAAATAAAATCTAAGCTCTGATGGAAAGAACTGTAAAGGTCACTCTCTTCTTATTTTCCTGTCAGATTTTTGTAATATGACAGCTGGAATCTCTTTGGAATATAACATCACTCCTTCACACACACACACACACACACACACACACACACACACACACACACACACACACACACACACTAAAACACACACATCTCTCTCTCAACCTCTTTCACACATGCACATCTATTTATCACAAGCAAACACACACACACATATCTTTCCCTCTCTCCATAAACCACAGTAAAATGAGTCTATTTTTAGCTGGTCGCCTGTCTAGTTCACCACACACACAAACACACACACACAGAGTCAGTGATTCTTCCCCCTTTTTCAATCACTGTGACAGGTTATATGCATGTTTGTGTGTATAATCATCCGGCATTTACATTTGGCTTGTTCTCTACACGTACCCACACACAAGTGAACGCATGTATACTATTTACCGTGTGTCTTTTGGTCCTATTGTATCCTACAGAGACAGTTCAGTTTCTCTATATTGTAGTCACAGGTTCAGTCTCAAAGGGCTTCACAAGCCCCCATCTGCAGTAACAAATGGATTAAATGACACCCCTTGACCTTACACCATCTGCCAGACAGAAGAACCAAAACAAAATGTTAGAAACCTTTTGTTCGGTCTGGAAATGGTCCCCTTCTGTCAAGGACACTCAAGTGGTCCACAACTGTTCAATGCGGAGGTCATTTTACAGTCTTTGTGATACAGCGAGACAAGGTGAAAGTCTGTTGGGTGAAAGTCAGGGGATGCTGGCAGAACAGAGCCTCATAGAGAGATCAATATAGCGAGTGCCTGACTGACATCCTGCACCAGTCACATCACTTCTATTCAGCATCGCTGACAGTGACACAATAACAACTGACACACCTCTCTAAGGAAGGAAGCCAAAATAGGACCACATACTGTACACACAAGGCAGACTGACACTCACTCACACAGACACCAGTCCAAGTGGGAGCCATCACCCAGGCATTGAGGCCTTTATATATGGACCTCACAACGTGATGGAATATGCAAGTCTCTAAAAAAAATCCTCAAGGTGAAGCTAATTATGGACGACATTAGAGAGAGCTGGACCCTAGCATCAGATCCAATAGGGACCAGATTGCCAGACAGATAGATACACAAAACAGACCAAAATGCAAACCAGATTACTTTATCATCACATAATAAAACTTGTATGTGATAATAAAATCATATTTAATAGTTTTCTTTTTTAAAGATATGACATAATCTAAAATCCTCTCTGGAAGTCCCTCAATGTGTGTCCCATTGTTTGTTATGCTTAAATTTGAGTTCACTCTAAACAAGGACAAAGCTCTCCTCTCCCATTTCAAAGTTCTTTACTGTAGCTACAACAATACCATCATGTGGATATGTATATCAATCAAAAGCACATACAAATACAAAGTATAAATAGAAATGTTTATATAGCAGCATATTGTGTGAGGGCATTTAGGATGAGCAGGGGTCCTATCTCCCTGGCTTAGAGGCAAAATATAAACTCTCTAAAGGCTATAATTAAACACATACACATAAAAAAAAACACATACACACTTGTACATGTTTTATTTCATACATGTTTTCGTGGTTTGTTTATGGAGCTTTATGCAACAGGGATCAGACAGTTGAAAAAAGCCTTCGAAACACCGGCCTCAGGCCTAGGCTACCTGGGCCAGTAGCATGCGCTAAATAGGGAAGTCTGTGGAGCAATAACAAGGAAACTGCATGGGGATTTAGTGCTTCTGTCTGAGCACATTTAATTCTACAAATCCCCCACAATAGAAATATGGTTAAATTAAATACATGAAAAAAAAACAACATAAAATCCAAAATAAAACCACTTCTATTCTGTGAAAGAGTGAGAAAGCACTCTACACATGCTGTCATCTGACCCATAAAGAGACTGCAGTCAAAAGGCTTTCCAAAAAGCTAATAATTGAATTTCAAACTAAAATATATGCACACAATGTGTAAAAAGCAATTTGCTGGATTTTGCAGTCAGATGGCTCCGTCTCACAAGAGTAACTTTGCTGTGTGGTGTAATGTTCATTTAATTCCTACACAATAATTATGAGACTGACACTCACATTTGCATGTGTAATGGAATGAGTGCAAGCACAAATGAACAAGAACAAACACTCAATCACAAACAAAATAAAGGTACACGGAGAAGTGATTGGCAATTAACATTTACTAGCAGAAAACACCTAAGTGTCTGTACACCTGATGGCCGTGTTTGATTTATTGGTTCATAGGTGTGATTATTTTGAAAAGTAGTACCTTGAAATAGGAAAGAAGTGACACTGTGTTAGATTGTGTGTGTCTATTGAGAAGTGTGCTTCATGTTTTGCAAAACACCAGTATATGGAGAGACTGCGTGGATGATTGGACACAGCTGTTTGGCATTGTAATTAGGAACCTGTGGAATTGGATGAGGACATAATAAAAGGGTTTGTGGGTAGGCAGGAAGAGCTCAGAACAGAGGAGAAAGAATAGGGGACAGCAAAAATATGAGATTTCAAAGGAAGAAGAGCAAAGGAGAGTGAAGAAAGAAAAGCATCACAGAAGAGAAAGCAGTTTGTGTGGTTTTATGCTACATTCTTTAGGCAGACAGCAAAGCAGATGTCCTGTGAGCAGCCAAGAGGGCAAAATGCCGGTGGCAGAAATGGAAAATGGAGTGCCGTCCATATATCTTCTGCATTCTGTAATAGCATTAACTATGCTTAATAATTGCAATGTTCTTGGCGTTGTGATGTATTTATTATAGTTCATAGGCTTACTTTGTCACCCATGGTCCCCAGTGACGTGCAGTCAGGCAGTGCCTCCCCTGTGTCATAAGATGTAAAAAACAAATAATTAAAAATAAATACATAAATATTTGTCCACTAATCCGCGATCAAAATTGAATTATTGCATGATTCCAGTCATTCCAAATATTTGTACAGTCAATATCGCTGAATGTGTGTATTCTCCTGTTCAAATACGTGTAAAGAGCGAACGGCGGCAGCGACGATGTGAGCCTCCTCTCGGATTGCGCAATTCCTCACAAACTGGGTTGAGCTGCTAATTATCTTTTGCTCAACTTGAGCATGTGCAATTGATCTCTCTGTATGTCACCAATGTAATGTTTGTACACACTTTTATATGTCCTAACATTCCATAGTCTAGGTCATGTATTTTATGTATGTGTATAACATTAGTCTTGCTGATCTGACATAAGGCCGCAGCGAAAAATCATGATTGGAGGCAGCCAATACCGCTGCCTCACTGAAGGGGGCGTGCGTGAGGGTAATATATACTGTCTAAAAAAATCATAGAGAAAGTCAAGTGCACATCAGTCCATTCATATAAAATGTTTGCCCTGACTGCAAAAATGGAAGATAAGTAAAATAGTTGTCAAAACTGGACTTTCAATCAACATTTGAAGTGATTAATAATGGAAGGCCGATGCCGGAGCTAAAAGATTTGCTTCAAATTACAGGACAGAAGATAACACGGAGTAGTACACCCGAAAAGACTGGCTGTGTTGTTGTCCTACTGTACAAGAAACCATCTTTTCTGTTTCCCTGCCTTGTGTTCTCACAAGTGACAATGTCTGCCTCCCCAGCCACAAACCTCTCAGCACGTCACTGATGGTCCCAGTCTGAGAGGGTCCTATAGTGTCCTGCAGCTAATGATTGTAGGTAACATTAGGTTTTTAAATATAATGTGCAATCACTTTCACAGTTGGGCTCATTGTTTGTTTTGGTTGCATGGTTTGTCATATTTTTATTTCTAACTAATGAATGAGCACCAGCAGGGGCGGTGAGTGACACGCCCTGCAGAATGTGATCACAATCTGCAGGGCTGATTGGACAGGTGGGAAAGGGAGGAGGATCTGGAGGGAAAGCAAAGATTGGTATCCCGGAAGAGGGAGCATCCAGGAAATGAGGGTACACCTGGACGATGGAGGTGTGTGATGGCTGGGAGAACAAAAACAAAAGTCCTCTGGGTCAAACTGACCCAACACACTACCTCTGTGTGGCAGATAGAAGGCGCCAATCCTAATTCCACAGTTTACACACTCGTGATGTGCACTGCTGGCACAACAAGGTGTGAGTTTGAAACCCGAAGACAACAACAGGAGGGTTATAAGGCACAAAAAAACAACATACATACATAAAGAAATAATAAATAAATATGCACAGCACTGACAATAAAAGGATCTACACAATCCAAAAAATCTGGTGGTTTGAGGGTTAAGTTCCGTGTTAACAAGGCGCGCTTTTAACCCTTGTGATGTCCTTAAAAATATCGTATTTGGCCACCCGGCGGCGCCATCTGACTGTGTATGATTTTGTGTGTTTTATAATTGGCATTGCTATATGTAGTTAATTATTAATTCATTATTTTATGTTTTTGTGTGGTTTCTTCGTGCCTTTTAACCCTCCTGATGCCCTTAAAATAGTTTAAAACCACCAGGTGGCGCCATCTGATTGTGTATGATTGTATGGTTCTTTTATTGTCATTGCTCTGTGTATTTATTTCTTCATGTATTTTCTTTACTTGTTTTTTGTTCCTTTTAACCCACTTGTTTTCCTCGGGTTTCAAACTCACACCTTGCTGTGCCAGCAGCATAGGCGTCGGAGCCATTGTCAGTGTGTGAGACCCTCTCACTTTTAGAAATATTTTTATTATTTATATAAATATTATTATTTAGAAATAACATTTAAACTTCAGTATACATCAGTCTATCCCCTCAGCGTTACATTCAGTGAGGCATTATCAAACCCATTCCACTTGATAATTGAGAGAATACCTAACTCAATGAAACGCCCCCCACACATTTTGGTCCCCACACTACAAATATTTCTTACGCCGATGGCCAGCAGTGCATAGTATATCTCTGTAAGCTGTAGAATTAGGTTTAGCGCCTTCTGTCTGCCACAAAGAGCTAGTGATTTGGGTCATTTCGATCTGAAGGACATCACAAGGGTAAATTAAACTGATCTTTTTTTAACAGTGGTTTCCTCATTGATTGCTGGTGTCTGTAAAGAACCTTGCACTTTGTGCTACAATCGCTTGCTTCAAGCCTCCTTGAACATACAGTAGTCGTCTCACCCTTCTCACTTGTGGGTGCCTTCACTCTGACGCCATTGATCAAACTTAAGTTTGACAGTAAACTAGTACATATATCCTACACTTACAGGGTCACATCTGGTGGCTGTTACAAAGACACAGTTAGTTAGTTGATAGCAACAGTATTGCTTTTTTTGGTTATGTGTTTGACCTGACCATGCGCTGATCGTTAGCAGTGAACGTTGCTGCTCTCGTGTGTTTTGCGATTGTGTATCGATTGGATTTATTTTCTGGCCACTAGTGTGCACACGCAATTAGCTTGGCCACATGAAGGAATTAAGTGTGAACTGGAATTGACCTTTATGGAACCGCTTTAGCCCTGACTGATTTGGTAGGTTAATGTAAGATTTTAATCCCCACTATTCTTAGACCGCTTTATGGAATGGGCCTCTGGATAGATGTCATCTGTCTTGTTGCTGGGGCAGTGAAACATCCATCTGCACCCAGGGTCATTGTTTGCGGGGCTTAGCCGCAGATAGTCCTATTCCGTGGAAGATGTGAAAGTTCTCTTTCCTTTTTCCTTACAGAGATGGGAAAGTGGTTTTAAAAAGCAGAAATATCTCCAATATATTGGAGATATTCCTGGAGTGTATTAATGAAAAATAAACAATAACTATGATACTGTAAGTGTGTATGAAGAGCTCAGTGCTGAATGGGCGTGGTCTTAATTCCCCCCATACTCCCTCCCCTTTGCTGCGCTACGGTGTGCAACATTGTAGCATACTGAAGTGGTGCTGCTCACTCTCTAGCTAGCAGCGAACGGCACATCCATCTGCAGGCGCGATCAGGGTTTTACACTGTCGGATTCCTTGCAGCAACATGGCGCCAACGTCGATGGCGGCTACATCGGCTAAGAAATGCTATCCTGCTCCGCTACTCTTATGCGGGTAGCATGAAAATAACTTTTAGAATAAGGAAATAAGATAAAATAACTAGGAATACTTTTTGAATAACGGATTCTGGGAAACAAGTACTGTATGTAACATTACAAATAGTGTAATGACTTCTCAAAAATACAGTAACAACTCTCTAAAAGCAAAGCAGTTGTCAGACTTGGAGCAAAGAAGCCGTTTCAGCGTGACTAAGGTTTAATACTGTAGTAAAGCTGCAGCCGCGTGAAGTAGAGCGGCTGCATTTTAACTCCTCCCAGAAAATCGCCAAACAAATAATGATATAAGCTAATATTTCTCTATTCCATTGGAATATGATTTTCATAGTTTATTGAGGTTTATATTAAACCAGTATAACCTTAAATGACTACCTAAGATGAAAATTACTGATTTTCCTTTTTCGTTCAGCCCTAGAGAGTCTCTTTAAAATACATTTTCTCTTAATGATCATTGATACAGTAGCCTAGGGCACACACAGGAAGGAAGCCAAAATAGGACCACATACTGTACACACAAGGCAGACTTTTCAGCTCGCGACCCCCAAAATTACTGTGCCAGAGACTCACAACCCCCGCTATCCCCAGAGGAGGTAGGAGTGTAACAGCCAAAATATTATTTGATAGTATTGCTTACTATCAAATTACTTTGATGTATTCTGCTAGTAGCAGAATACATCAAAGTAATGTATAAACTATACTATTAACAATTCTGGCTAAAATATGCACATATATATATTTTTTTTTATTGATATGGCTGGATAGGAAATCATTGTAAATGGAGGAGGCAGTATTTAAGTCGGGAGATAGAGGGGTGGAGGATGTTGCCATGCGTTTTGACATGCCTGCAACCACACAGGATTGGGTGACTATTAATTACGATCTGCACCCCAACCTGGCCATCATTAAGTATTAAGTATTCCCTCTGGATGGCCATTAAGCAGGGCTGTGGTGAAGGTCTGCTCTATGCCCTGTAAATGGTTAAAGCCACAGGGAGGGCAATCTTGGAGCGGTGCCTAAATGACAACTGCTGGTCACGGTTCCCGAGCTTGCAACCAGGATCTCGAGCCATGTGGAAAGGGCAAGGGGCTTTGCTGTGATGAAGTGGGGGCATTGCTGTTTTTTATTTTATTTTGTACCAGCTAGGGAGGTTACAAATTATCTGTTTAATCATTTCAGACATACAGTCATGTTAATGTTTATTCCGTTCACAGAAACACTGAAGTTGTGTGAATCCTGATATTCTGTTGTTTATGCTGCTATTTGCACATGTAAAAAATAAACCGTTTTCTTATGGGAGGGGAAAAAACATTGGTTGTATTAGTTAAATGTGTCACAGACACTGAATCATTGCAAATGGTACAAAATCTGTAGCACCGGCCAATATTTACCAGTCAACTCACCAACCAATTTCACAGACAAGCCACACTGCATTTTCAGTGCAGATCAGATTGGCTTTGGGGACAAGCCAAAGTCCAATAGAGCGGGTGCTGGTCCAATAGGGAAGAAGTGTGTGTGCATGCTGCCAGGGTGTGCATCGCCCCTTTTATTGTTTACAGTGGCTGCCTCCCCAGTACTGCATACTCCCTGTAAGTCCCCCAGGTGCCATATAGAGGAATCTGAGAGTGGCTTGGCCACGTCCTCAAGCATACCCCAACAGAGGCCTCTAGTTCTGATCATAGACCAGGCTGAGCCACACATTGAGGGAAGCCATAGTGATTGTGTGCCAGTGGATGTGGGGGTTATTGTGTGTAGGATTTGTGTGTTTTTTAATTGGCATTGCTGAGTGTACATATTTCTTTATTAATTATTTCTTTATGTATTTGTGTGGTTTTTTGTGACTTTTAACCCTCTTGACTGGGACACTGCTCATCTTGGCCTGGTGAGGAAGAAAAACTCCCCCCTCCTTAACCCTCATATTGCCACTCTTGTATCGTATTATGCCACCAGATTGCGCCATCTGATTGTGTCGTTCTCTTATTGTCATTGCTGTGTGTATTTATTTCTTTGTGTATTATTTTTCGTGCCTTTTAGGGAGTCTTGGCCCAAGCCCAAGTAAACTCATTTATGCAGTGTTCAAGAGGGCTGGCCTCACCCCCTGCAACAGGAAAGGCTACGACACAACCAGAGGAATAATATCAATGATTCTAATTAATAGTAAAGACTTCTCTCCTCAGCTGACCAACGTCAGACCTGTTGTGTTGGCCCGGACCCCAGCATGAAGACCATCCTCGGTTCAGCCCCTCCTGCAGTACCCCATGCTGCCAGACCTGCACCTGCCACCTAATCAACCCCTTGGACCGTGCAAGCAGGGCTCGCCTCGGCCAAGTGGTAGTGGGAGGGGAAAGGGGGGGGGGGGGGCATTATAATTGCCTACCGCCTTCAACAGAGGGCACCAATGGCGAGGAGGAAGCCATAGCTTAGTGCTATGGCCGTCACTACAGATTAATATAATAAGCACACGATCTGACCGGAGGAGGAACCTGGGCTTTTGAGGGAGACAGCGGCGTGGAGGAAGAGGGAGGAAAACGAGAGGAAGAGGGCCATGGAGGAGAGGCAGATGGCAGCAGTGCAGGAGGTCGGTGTACACTGTGCTATCTGCCGAAGTCTGTCCCCTCCCTCGGCTGCAGAGCAGGGATTGGCCGAGTGGCTCCAATGTGAGCTCTCGTGCCAGGGTGCCAGCAGGGGAGTGGTGACGCCTCATGTGGAGAGGGGATAGACGGAGAGTCAGGCAACTGACCCCCTCCACTCTGTACATATGTTTCACTTTTTTTATTTTGTTTTGTGCCAATCTTTTTGATGTTTCCATCACTTTCATGTTTTATAATTTTTCTTATGTAAAGAAATAATAAAAAGGATGTGAATCAGCAGGTATTCCTGTCAGAAGGTCATGCAGGGAATGTAATGCTCTAAAATGTAACTACTAAAATGTAAAGACCCTAACTCAAAACACGCCATCCCTCTCTTTAAGAACACAGACTTTCCAGCAGTTGTAACATGACACGCCTATTTAACCCTCCCTCTGTCCTAATGGGTAAAAATGACTATCTTTCTGTGCCAGCAGAAGGCGCCAACCACAACACGAACACAATGATGTGCCTCGGTTGGTGCCGACTGCTGGTAGTATAGCGGGAGGATTAACCCTTGTGATGCCCTTAAGATGGCGACGCCATCTGATTGTGTAGGATTTGTGTGTTTTTTAATTGGCATTGCTGAGTGTACATATTTCTTTATTAATTATTTCTTTATGTATTTGTGTGGTTTTTTTTGCCTTTTAACCCTCTTGTTATCTTCGGGTTTTAAAGTCACATCTTGTTGTGTCAGCAGTGCACATCATATGTCTGTGTAAGCTGTAGAATTAGGTTTAGCGCCTTCTA
>JAODUG010004870.1:0-10323 GCA_027564795.1 Aphredoderus sayanus
ATCATATGTGTGTGTAAGCTGTAGAATTAGGTTTAGCGCCTTCTATCTGCCACAAGAGCTAGTGATTTGGGTCATTTTGACCCGGAGGACATCACAAGGGTTAACCCTCCTGCTGTCCTTAGGGTCAAAATGACCCACACACTATCTTGTAGTGTGAAGATTGGCGCCAGGAGAAGTCGCCAACTGCAGCACGTACATACGAGTGCCGCGGTTGGCGCCATCTGTTGGCACAACAAGGTGGTGCGTTTGTATTTTGTTCTGGATTGTTGTCCTTGGTTTTGTGAGGTTTCGCTTATGCAAGTGGTGAACTTGACACAGTTCCGTACATTATATTCTCTTTTTGAAAAGTAGAAAAACATTTACATCGGAACATCTAATGGTGCCTAACACATACGAACTACAATTCCCATCATACCACATTTGGAAAAGGTGTATTGTATAGCTCTGATGATGTTATTACTGTAACTGTTTTTGACACAAAGGCTGAAGGAAGATTAAAGTTTAACGACTTGACATTCAGTACTTGTTTTGCTATTGCTATATGGAAATTGTCAAAGAATGTTGAGGGTTATGGGCAGCGTTGCGGTCATTGAACCTTACCTTTTTATATAACAATGAAAGAATGAACAAAACAAATCACAGTGGAACCATTACAACGTGACTCCTGTTCATCCACACCAAGATCACATTGACCTGACTCTCAATTAAGGAGCTAGAGTTTCCTCTGTGATAACAGCATAATGCCTGTGGAGTATAGCTCTTCCGCGGATGTATTCACTTTCTAACATGCTATGCTGCCATGTTTAAAGAGTTTTACATTGCTTTTCATATTGGTTACAGTACTATAGATGTAGACTCTCACAGTTGTGATGACCCCACACTTAGTTCCTGTTCACTCTATCCTGTGCTTTGTTGCAGGTAGCTGATGCTCGTTAACTGAGTCGCTCAGGCGTTCTCACATAGTTAACGAACACAGCTATCTGCAACAAAGCACAGGAGAGAGCAAGCAGGGAGTGTGGGTTCGTCACACAGGACATAAGTCACGTACAGTACAGTAGCCACATGTTCATAAAACTGGCTCTACTCGACACAAAAACAGAAGCTATGGCAGAGCAGGGTCAGCTGGGAGGGTTAGCAGTGTAGACACATAGAAATACAACAAGGGTATAGCCAGCACATCTGTGACTAGTAAGTTCTGGTACGTTCTGGAGGCACACCTACCATGGCTGCGGCTGCAGCTGCCTGGTTGACTTGGTGCTGGGCGGCCTTGATCTTGGCCTGCAGGTGGGCGGGCGGGTGGAAGTACTTGCACTTCTCCCGGGAGCAGCGGCCCTTGATGTAGTCCATGCACACGGTGACCGTGTTGTCGTTGGTGTCGATCATGGTGCTGTCGGCCGGGTGGGCGAAGCGACAGTCGTTCTCGCCCCGCGTACAGTTTCCCCGCTGGTACTCCCGACACACCTGGTGGGCACGAGCAGTCACACACGCACACACACGCACACACAGTGTGACGATTCGTATCTTCTGCTTTAGCTACTAGACACTCTGTAATTGGTCAGTCTAGATTAAGGCCGTAGCCATGGAGACAAGTCTGTCAGCATAGCACATTTTTATTGTCTTTATATTTTTTAGATAAAAATATTGGGGGGGAAGGGGGGACATTTTGAATATGGGGGGGGTGAGGGAAAGGTGAGTTCAAATATCAACAATCTTTCTCCAGAATACCTGACTAAGCGGCTTCACTAAACCGTATACTACACGCTCATTAAATGCAGCCAAATCTTTGAAATTAGTTCATTGTATAAAACGTTTCATTTAGTTAAAAAAATAAATGACTAGTAACAGCTGTGGCACCATATCAGTGCACATTTATAAAGGTGCTTTCAGAAGGGAAGCAATATTGGACTGCATACCAGAAAATGTGCAATGGGAGTACTCGGGCATTTGTTGGATGTGTGCTGATGCTTCTCACCAACGGTTTGTGTATGTTAGCTAATAGCGATACCAATATATATTATGATAACTGCCTTGGTCTAGATCAACACTTATAGTAACTACAGGTTCAGCCATTACTGTTCATTGACAAATGCACTGAACCACTGCACCAGCATTTACAAGCTCAGTCAGATTCGGGCCAACTAACAATAGTTATTCAAATTCAGCTGCCTTGTTGGTATTCCAACTTGAGCCAACAGAGGGCAGTATCTGCACAGGGAAGTGGGACAGCTCCAATCTCAAAAGCGGCCAATAGGAGGCTGGCAACCCAGTAAGGCAGCTGGCAGTTACTTGATCACCCAGACAGACAGATGCATTTGCTATCTCATGAGACAGCACTTTCTAGAACTCTGTTCTGATGCTTTCAGTGCACTAACATATGATCTTTGCTTGCAAAACAGTGTGTGCATCCTATCCATTCCATATGAAAGGTAATTGCATGTTATTTTCTACTAATATATGAGTCATGGTGACAAGACAAGGCTGTAACGTGAGGCTGTGGAAGAAAAGTGCCACCAGCACTGCCATGTAGTCTCCTGCTACATCCCATCCACGATCACTGGTTTGTATGAGAAGGTTTGCTCTCTCTTTCTCTAAGCCAGACTCTCTGTTTGACTGTCTGTATCTCTCTCTCTCAAACACACACACACACACACACGCACACACACACACACACACAAACACACTACATCCTCATTATAGATGTATGGCTCAATCCGTGCAGGCACACACGCTCACACACACACAAATCCACCAGCGCTGCCACCATCACCAACCACTGCGACTGCTGGTCTAGTTTTTTTTATTTTTTTATTTTAAGAAAAAATAAAACTAAATAAAAAAATAAAAGGCTGCCTTGTTGTCAGGCAGATGTCGGAGAGGCGGGCGTGCGAGGGAGGAAACTGGAGCGAGAGAGAGGAGAGAAAACGTAAGAGAGCGGCTGAATAACAAGTCATACTGTAGAGGACAGAGGGAGACATACGCATCAGGGAGAGAGGGAGGGAAGGGGAGAGAAAGAGAGAGAGAGAGAGAGAGAGAGAGCTCTTGGGGCAGGGCAAGTGAGTCTAAAATCATGAAGGGGGAGCAGGGGGCAAAACAGAGGAGAGCTTGCCCTCCTGCTCCAGGTGTTGGATCAGCAGGTTACTTTTAACACTGGTAAATCATGCATAAGTGAGAGTGAATCCCGGGAAAGTGCTTGGTTGTCCAAAACAAATGAAGGGCCCGCTAATCATATTTCTGTCCCCATGGTAACAGTCCCTCGGGCCGTTTACATCACCATGGTTGCAGGTGAGAAGGATTTGATTTCAGAGTGAAATGCTGCAGTATATCTACAGTACATTACGTAGAGCGAGAAAGCAAAAGAGAAATCACAATAAAAAAATGCCAATGGCCCCTCATTTAAAATAGGAATTCCTCCCAGCTTTGGCCAAACAGACATTTCAAGTGTGATTCCGGTGGTGTTTATCTCCAGCAGCACTTTTCTTTTGGATATATTAATAGCAAACTTACTTCCTGGCAAATTAAAGAGTACCATCCGTCTTAATAAAATGACTAGACACATGCAGTGCGAGTGTGCTTTTAACAACTTTCCAACAATGTTTACTGTGGAACGGGAATACAAAAAGATGACAAAAGCTGTCTTTCCACACAGTGAGTTACATTTACAAATAATGCTACTAAATCTCATAGCTGTTTATTTATACACTTGCTGAATATAGTCCAAGTTTTAGACTTACAGTATACAGGCTCTGTGTGTGTCGGAAACACACACACCTGTCTTTGGGTCTCCGTCTTAATGACCGTCACCTCGCATTGACTGTTGTTCACATATGCCTCCGGATTTCCCATCCACATTAAAAAACGGCTCCGTTCGACATCACATTTCAACGTAACCTTTTCAGTGTTCCCGCACGCCTCCTGCCTACCTCGAACGATTTTCTCATTATTCAGCTGCCCGTGCATCCAGGGAGGGGTTGCATAATATATCAGATTGACTTTCTGTCCTTTTAATGATTATCTGAACATAGCTACAGGCCCAGCGCTATGGATCAGCTTTCATGATACTTATTGCTTTGATGAAGAATCTAATGATTTTTGCTAAAAAATACACAGTGACAGTGTATAACCTGAGCCTGTGTTAAGCAGCGGAGTCCAGTGTCAGATGGAAAAGGTTAAGCACACTTATGTTATAGCGCATCTAGAACCACACATATCCTCCCCAGATCAGTGCTTATAAAACAGAAAAGAGAATTCATTTGAGTAGGGAGGGGTACCTGCCTGGTTTTAACCACAAGTTCAATCCCAGGCAAGTTGGCAACATAATTGACCATTCTGATTTCACAAGCTCCATCTGTTATGCTGTGTTCATCGGTCCTCCATGCAAAGTCATTTCTCATAGAGGCAATGCCAACAGGTGTTAATCAAATAATTTAACAGGTGAATGACCACCTTCAAGCAAACCAGAACAACAGCGCCGTGAGGATGAGATTATTAACACAAGCACAGTGCAGGCGGTCTGAATACACACTGGACATCGATGACAGGTCTGTGTGGCTTTCCAAGGCTACAGGACGAGATGCAGAAATAGTGAAATATGTGGCAATACACAATACACAAAGTAAAAAAACAATAATATACAATCTGTATATATGTCATGTAAAATAACGTATACAAAGTCTATTATTGTATTCATTAAAATACAGAACAAACATGCTTGTACTTCCCACCAAAACCCTGTGGCAGTGGAGGGAAGTACCAACCACCATGTTTGGAACCACAACACTTAAAATTGTTAGCCTACAGCTAGTGGATAGATCCTCTCATTAATGTCTCCTTCTCTTTGCTTAAGTCTGGTTAATAATTGCATTATGCTAACAGGATGATGTTACTATACAAGACACTGTGTACTGGATTCATAATTGAAGTCTACAAACAGAAACGGCTTAGCAAAGACCTTTTATCTTGGGGTTTTAATATTCAAATAGGGACAGCCAACATCTTAAAAGCTCAATCTGTTCGCATTGCAGGGAGATAGATGCTCAGATGCCCTGCTCAGATCCAATATTTACCAGATTTCTGTTAATCTAACTTTCTAATCAGCATGTAAGACAGAAGTACAAATTCATTATGTAGATGCTTATTATTTATTTGTGTGTATGTATGTTTGATGTGATTCTGTGGTGGGTGCAGATTGGTGCATATTCTGTGTGTGCTTGTGAGTGTCTGCAAGTGTGTGCATGCTGTTGCATGTGATGTATGCGTTCACCAACAGCATTCCATGTGCTTGTGTGTGTGTGCGTGCGTGGGTGACGGGATGTTGGATCTGTCTGTACAGTACGTATTTGTGTGCATGTGTGCGTGTGTGTGCATGTGTGTGTGTGTGTGTGTGTGCATGTGTGCGTGTGCTTTAGCATTACATGTGTGAGCGTGTGTGGTGGTGTGTGCATCTACATTGTGTGTGTGTGTGTGTGCGTGTGTGTGTTGTTCATGTGTGTGATCATGTGTCAGTGTGTGATTACATGTGTGTATTTGTAAGTGTGTGTGTGTGTGTGTGTGTGTTTGTGTGTGTGTGTGTGTGTGTGTGTGGGTTCACGGGCATTGCTTGTGTGTGTGTGTGTATGTGTGTATGTGTTTTCCCGTGTGTATCTGTGTGTGTGTGTGTGTGTGTGTGTGTGTGTATGTGTGTATGTGTTTTCCCGTGTGTATCTGTGTGTGTGTGTGTGCGTGCGCCTCACCTCCAGCCTGTCGGTCCTCATGAGCTTGTGAGCGGCGGCGGCGGCGGCTGCAGGCACGGGGACACTGGGGCTGCTGGCGACCAGCACGGGGGCGCTGGGCAGCACGTCCGCAGGCATCAGGCCGGGGGACACGGGGCCCAGGTAGGGGTTGAACGCCGCCGCCACGCCGGCGCTGGCGGCCATGCCGGGCGTGAGCGAGAACATGGGCTGTGAGGGGGAACGCTAACGCTGTTAGCGCTGTGAGCTAACCACTCACTTGGCTGCACTCTGATGACCATGCAATGCTTAGCGTGCGTTTGTGACCCTGCCACTGTCCCCCCACGGGCTCTCAGACGCACGCAATCTTGTTTGGCGCCAGCAGATGGCGCCAAACGTGGAACGTCATGCGGGTATATCCGCGCTGCGGTTGGAGCCTTCTGCTGGCGCAACAAGGTAGTGTGTTGGGTCATTTTGACCCGGAGGACACTGGGAGGGTTAATGTATATTATGCCAAATGGTTCTTTGAGGGTCATAAACATTACTAAAAATGTTGCCGTTGCATTATAACTCATGTTATAATTCATATGGCCCATATTCATCAAACACTGCTATGATCAACAGTGTATTGTTAGTTTACCCTGTATAGGATGCTACACTACAGGTACTCTAGCATCCTACAGTATACTAGGTCTAAACTCTGCATACGTATTCTAAACCCTTATTTTACATTGACTGTTTTCAATTTGACCTTATTGTAGTTAAATGACATGTTCATGTGAAATAATATGTACGTTAAATGTATGGTGTGAATATAAAAAAATATATATTCTATGTGCTGCGTTTTCTGCATTTTCTGTGCTTTTGTAACTGTTAGTGATAGGTTAAACACAAACACTGCACTGCATGTAGTGTGACAGATTTACAAAGTCAACATTCCGTAACTACAACTACATTTGACAGTTACATTCTCCGTAAGTCTAAGGATTCTGCTGCTGGCTGATGTATGTGTATTGCAAGTTTTCCCTGCATGTTTCTGACCTCAGCTCCAGTCTGGGATTTGTCTCTTGAGGCCCTGTCAACACGACACAGTAAGAAAAATAGAGCAGAGGCAGCCAGGCCTGGATATATTGTAGCTACTAAAAGCCACCCGATTCTCTGGAATGAATCGGAAATAATGGCATGGACATTCAATGAAGCAAGCATGGTAACTTGTTTACAGTAATCTACCCATCTGGAATATCAAATGTATTAAAATACATCTGTCCTAAAGTCCTCTAATCTCAAAGCCTTTCAGAAAATGTTAACAGCTTGAGGTTAGAATACTGTTATGGTTGAGTGTAAACACCTTTCATCTTTTGACAGAACTTCAGTGATCAACAGTGTGTGTGTAAGTTAAGTTAGCAAGACAGGTTATGTCTCATTTATAAAATAATTAAGTCACAATAACAAAGATGATGGTCATATATTGTGAACTAGGATTTATTGTTTTAATAATGACAACGAGTGTCTTTCATGCGTGTTGCTCATGTGAGCAAACAAAAAAAGAAAAAAAAAAAAAGTGAATAAACACACTCAATATGTAATCCAAAAAATTACATGTTTGTGCATTTTCTAGAACTAATTGACTGGCCTACCTGCAGGCAAAGAGTTGTTAGAGAGATAATATATTATTAATATGAATATAAAAACATATATACATGCATACAAACAAGCAGACTCACACTCAAAAAAACGCACACACAAATACACACAAGAAGAGGACTACAAACAATAATATAGTTTTTAGTATGAATATCAATGCTATAAATAACAAGAATGGACATGACAGTGTCATGAGAGACAGACGTCTTTGAGCTGACAGCTGCTTAATGCAAACCTACTGTGACATGAGCCATCTGCCATTAAGCCATAAGCACCTTCACTCAGAGCTAGATGTAATGGACGCTAATTACATCTCCATTCACACAGGTCCAGGTGAGAGAGTCACACTTAACTGTAACACAGCTTCGTTTTGATGCTAGGATGTTATTTGACTGCTATCAATGGTAATCATTGCATGCTGCAGTATTGCTATAGAGGTCTGCCTGATCCTCCCCTGACAGGTTTAGTTATTCATCAGGTTCAGGCTGCTATTGCTTTGTAAAGTATGTGTTGCCTTTCATATGTATCTTTATAAGCCACTGGGGTCTCACGTCAGACCAGCTTCTATTCCCCTCTGTGTCTGGGTGGGATGTCTGAACACTCGAAGCGTCGATTACATTTCTGGGAATATCATGTACAGTACGTTTAAGTTGACTATATGTTATCCTGTAGCGTTCTGCCTCAATCCCACAAACAAAGCTATGCGGTGGTTTAGGGCATCTAGGGTGCAATTGCATCTCGTGACCACAGGGGTCGCCAACGTGGGATGTTATCTCATTCAGCTATTAATCAAGAGCATATCTGCTCGTTTGATGTTCTTTGTGATGCAGGTATGCAGCCATCGTTTTCCTATCTTCTCCACTCTAAGTACCTGCCTCTCCACCTGTCCATTTATCTCCTTTCTTCCTCTGCTCTCGGTTCTCCTCTGTCAGCCTCTCCCTCGCTCCGTGACACAGAGAGATAGGGAGGCTTTGCAGCCCCATAGACCTATTGCTGTTCATGGCTTTCTCTCTACCTCTAAATGGGGCCCCTTCACTCACTCACCTCAGATCAGTGGGGATAAGCCATTGCTTCTGTGTGTGTATGGGTGTGTGTGTGTGTGTGAATGTGTATGTATCTTTGTGTGTGCATGGTGCGTGTGAATGTGTGTGTGTGTGTGTGTGTGCATGGTGCGTGTGTGTGTGTGTGCATGGTGCATGTGGGAATGCGTGTGTGTGCATGGTGCATGTGTGAATGCGTGTGTGTGCGTGTGTGCATGGTGCATGTGTGAATGTGTGTGTGTGCTGTGTGCATGGTGCATGTGTGAATGCGTGTGTGTGTGTGTGCATGGTGCATGTGTGAATGCGTGTGTGTGTGCGTGTGTGTATATGTGTGTGTGTGTGTGTGTGCGTGCGTGTGTGTGTGTGCATCCAATCCTGAGCCTTACATAGCGTATATTAAGCATGTTTTGATGATGTGAGGCATATTTCCCCAGGCCCTGCCTCAGACAAACACTAGAAGAAGAGTTACTGTAGGCAGCCTACTGTAGCTGACTGGCAGGCCATTCTAAGACTGTATGGTCTCCCATTCTCGCCAGGGAAGATTTATGGTGCTGGTTGGCTGGAGATCCAGACATCACCTTGAAGATCCTTGGAGCATGCAGCTTAGACACAATGGCGTTGTTTTGTCACTATGTGTGTGTGTGTGTAGGTATGTGTGTGCGTGTGTGCATGTACAGTATGTGTGTGTGTGTGTGTGTGCATGTACAGTATGTATGTGTGTGTGTGTGTGCATGTACAGTATATATGTGTGTGTGTGTGTGTGTGTGTGTGTGTGCATGTAAAGTATGTATGTGTGTGTGTGTGTGTGTGTGTGTGCATGTACAGTATGTATATGTGTGTGTGTGTGTGTGTGTATCGATTGCTTTGTTTGTAGATATTAGGGTTTGTTTTGTCTGTGCGTGCGTGCGTGCGTGCGTGCGTGCGTGCGTGTGTGTGTGTGTGTGTGCGCCTGCCCTCTCACCACTGGCTGCAGCTGTGTGCCAGGCATCATGGCGTTGGCCAGCTGCATCTGCTGGGCTAGCATGGCCATATTCTTCTGCTGGATCAGGTTGTTCCTGCCGTTGATCTCCAGCTGGGTCTTTAGGTGGGGGGGCGGGTGCAGGTACTTACAGTTCTCCCTGGAACAGCGGCCCTGCAGAGGAGGAAGAGGAGGGGGTGGGCGGGCGGGAGGCAGGGAAAAGAGGGACGTTTAGCGGAAGAGGAATTAAAATAGTGGTCCTCAGTAATGAGGCCTGACCCCAGAGACTGGCCTCCCGTTTAGGAGACGCTGACCTTAAGTCTCTGACAGCTGTGGCTGTCCCAGTTCGTGCTATGGCAGACAAATCTCCCCCCCCCTCTCCGGCAGACTAAAGACCTGCCCTCCCTGATCTCCCCTTTCTTCTGCCGGGTACCAACGAGTCACCAATTAGCTCCAAGAGCCCATAGATAAAAAGGATTAGTCCCTCTATCTGCTAGAGATACAACAGATTGTAATACACAGAGAGATAGAGAAGAAAATGGAAGAATGAGAGAGGAGGAGCGAGAACTACGCACCGAATGTGTGTGTAGTTATATGTGTCTGTGAGAGAAGTGGAGGATATGACACACACACACACATTAGCCAGAAAGCCATTAAAAGTATGCAGATGGAATGCTGAACATAAACAATTAATGTTGCACTGTTGAGACAGATGTTTTCTACGTCCTTACAGACAACGAGGAGTTGACGCATGATGGAAGACTTGTTTGTCACACAAACACACACACACACGCGCATACTGATTAACACACAGACTCACATAATCCACACATTCATCATTCATGCAAACTCACATATAGCACACACATCTATGCAAACAAAATCTAATGTGCACACACACACACACACACACACACGCACACACACACACACACACACACACACTATGGAAAACACGATCACCAAATAGCAGACA
>JAODUG010004871.1:0-10322 GCA_027564795.1 Aphredoderus sayanus
TAGATGCACGCTCCCTTGGCACGAAGACTCATGCACACACACACACACACACACACAGCATCACCGTAAAGAGGGAGGAGGATTCATAGTTCTCCTGTCACTATAACCTTATATTTTACCACCCGTTTGGCTTCTACCTCTGCCTCTTGCAAACTCTGCCTTCTGTTCTCTTACTGTGCTCTGACTACATTTGTCTCTTTACCTTAAATAAGGATTGGGGATAATTTATTATTATATTCAGATTATTTTGTTATTTATATTATCTGATGCCCAGGAGTATCTTTGGCATTTTTATCAGTTGTATGGAAATATTTTAGCAAATGTATTTTCCATGGCTCCTCTGGCAGAGCTAGACTTAGATTTAACATTGACTGAGTCTGACTCAGACCTTTTTCTCATGAAAAAAAAAAAAAAAAAAGTTCTAGTCTCATGTTTTCAAGATTTATGTCAAAACTAGATTGTTATGGTTAATTTGTTTAACGTTTCGATGTAGCAAGAGTACCATAAAAACATAGTCTCAATTTTAAGAGAGACCTGGCCAATCTATCACACACACACACACACACACAGTAAATGTATTGTTTCCAGTTCAAGCCTCCCCACTCCAGTGTGCTACTGTACCTCTCAGCAGAGGAAAACATTTATGTAAATTAAATAAAATAAATCAGATGGAAATGAAAATCCCTCCTACGTCAAAATGTATATTTTTGATGCAATGACCAGATGGTGCTTCAGTAAACAGCAGTAGGACCAGTCAATCCAGTGAACCGAAGAGGCCCAGTAAATGCGCTCTAAAGTGATTTTGATGATCAGATCAATGATACCAGGTGCACCAGGAAATGTCATCTGTGACAAACAACATTTCGTTCTGTTGTATGCAAGAAATTGCAAGAAAGACATAAGACATAAGAATGTTTAATGGGTTCTGCCGAGGCATAAGCCCCAATTAATCACTAGGGATCATTAATCATTTATATCATCCTGGTTAAAATAATGAATGTGACCGGATTTGGCTGTTCCTGGGTGTGGAACAGAAGCATTATAGCCTTTATGTTTGCCTGCATTAACACTGTCTCAACAGCCTCATGGACCCCTGACCTTTGGGGAAACCCCCTCCCTTATTTCTCCTGCACTATGCACCCAGAGCATGCACATACAAGCTCTCTCACATCGCACACACACGCGCACACACACACACACACACACACACATTTACCATTGGCCCACATTTACCATTATGATGTCTATACCCCCTCCTTTTCATACAGCTAGATCAGGCTGTAAACCCCCCATTCTATTTCCTCCTAAAGTGTGGGAGTCCTGTTTCATGGCAGGCCAACAATTGCACTAAGCAGGATTTAGGTGGTTGAGAGAGCATTACTCACAGCAGATTAGAGCTCCCAGTCTGTCTGCATGCACACCCCTTATCTCAGGGGTGGAGTTCAAGTGTAGCGCTGGGTATCGCATGCTTATGCAAACGGTTCTTTGGGGCTGCAGTGGAGCACCCCCTGTGGCAACGCTGCCACATGTCTGTTTACTGGTTACTTTGTTTATTTTTTCCGATTGATGTATGGTGTTTTACACTCACATTTTCACAACTGAGATGAATTAATTCAGATATACAGACTTACTGGCATACTGCAATGGCCTAATGTTAAATTTTTAGGAACATGTTACCTGTATCATCATATTAGCACCAACATTTGTTGGCATTTGAAAAACAAGATTTCGATGTATTAGAATGTTATTATTTTATTATTATTTATTGCGTTATTAATAACATTATTTTAATTAGGAAGTAAATAATTCTTATTTTGTGTGCAGTATGTTAAAAAATGTAATTGTTACATAAATAAAACTAATAAGAATGTTATGTGTACATGACAAGAAATGTATTATAATTAACTGAAGTCATTTGTGCTGGTGTTAGGACCAGACATTCTGCTGCAGAACCCCAGTGTTGCCTTACAGATGCAGTAAATGGTACTGCATGTTGGTCTATAGCCGCACAGCACAAGCAGACACTTAACAGCTCCTGTATCTCTCCTCATTTCCTGTCTGTCAGAGCTGTGGGAGGTCCCGTTTGAGGAGATCTCGGACCTCCAGTGGGTGGGCAGTGGGGCGCAGGGGGCGGTCTTCCTGGGTAAACTCCATGGACAAGAAGTGGCGGTGAAGAAAGTGAGAGACATCAAGGAGACAGACATCAAGCATCTGCGCAAGCTTAAACACCCAAACATCATCACGTTCAAGTGAGTAGAATCTCGTGCTTGGCTGTTGTATTTTTAGCAGTCAATTTTGAATTGCTGTGCTGAACCCCAGCAACTTATGAACTAAAATAATAAGCCATCAATTTAAATGTATCTTATTCATGGCCTACCTGAATTAAAGTTCACTCAACATCAACAATGAACAGCAAGTTCTAACTTTGTACACAATACACAAAGATAACAATGCCATTATACCACTGTTTACTTCATGATGTTTTTTTGACAGTGCTACTTACAACCATTTTGACTATTCTAGCCTAAATAGTGCACCTCTCCTTCCTTCCTTCCTTTTTCACCAGGGGAATCTGCACCCAGGCTCCCTGTTACTGCATTATAATGGAATACTGTGCCCAGGGGCAGCTGTATGAGGTGCTGAGAGCAGGGAGAAAAATCACCCCATCTCTGCTCATGGAATGGGCCATGGGTATTGCTGGGGGGATGAACTACCTCCACCTCCACAAAATAATCCACAGAGACCTTAAGTCCCCCAAGTGAGTTGATTTTAAATGACACCCATGTAATTTAACACTTGTGCACGTTCAGGTTTATAACTCAACTTATTTGTAAATATAACAAGAAGATAACAGTATAATATCCAATGTCTTTTTGAGCAGTCGTTATCAAACTTGTTTAGCTTCTGAAATCCTTTTTTAATTATTTTCCAAGCCGGATAATCAGTCTACAGTATAACCTTTATTCAGTGAGGAAATAACACAAATATAAAGAGTATGCTATTGCTGTACATTTCAAAGGTTGTTCAAATACTGACAATTTACAGAGCAATACATAAGAATTAAATGGTGATCATTTGATGGCTTCAGGAACACACAGATTGTAATTTCACCAATATAGGCTAATTTATATAGAAACTGTTTTTTATACTACCTGATTTACCTTCAAGTACCCTTAGGGGTAAATGTATGAGAAGCACTGCATTAGAGTGTTCTAATGTGGTTGTAAAGGTATGGGCAAATCATATACAGTAGCTATTGAAAATCTGGTAGTATTTGCTCATGCATTGGGGTACATCATGGATAGAGACACTGTACTTGACCCAGAGGACACAGGTTCAGTCCACCCAACTGTGATTAGGCATCTGCTTTGCCAAAGTGTCCAGGAGCATCACATTGAATCACTACCAGCTCATGTGGTCTAGTGTACACACTGACCTCTGTGTGTGTTGAAAAGTTTTCAAGTAAATCAATAAAGTATCAAATAATTATTGGTATTCTTTTTAGCAGTAGCTGTTTCTGAAGAACTGCCTTGTGCAAAATGCATTTCGTATTTTGACAGTTTTGAATGCCTCAGTGAACTTGTGTCAAAAGCTATATGTTTCTTTCCAGTATGCTCATCACATATGATGATGCTGTGAAGATCTCTGATTTCGGCACTTCCAAAGAGCTCAGCGACAAAAGCACCAAGATGTCCTTCGCTGGTACGGTGGCCTGGATGGCCCCTGAAGTAATACGCAATGAACCCGTCTCAGAAAAGGTGGATATTTGGTAAGTGACGCATTCATGTTTATTCACCATTTTACCTCTAGATTAGTATAATCTGTCATTAAATCAACATAGGGCCCCATTAGTTATACTTTACGGTATAGTATCTTCTTACCAGAAAATCATTACGTATTGTGTAGAATATCTCATTACATGAAATTGTATAGGCCCACCATATCTGATGGATTGCCCTGAGTTCAGCTACAATCCCTCCTCCCTTGTCTCCTCTCTCACTCTCTTTCACTCTCTCTCTCTCTTTCATTTTAGTCTCACCCTCCATCACTCTTTCTCTCCATCCTGAAAGAACGCTGGGCTAATTTAATAATTGATTTGCCAGATGCTGCAGTGCTCTGGAGAGGCAGGAGTAACCTTCCAAGCCCGCAGTTGGTTTGGCCTGGGGCCAGCAGTGCATTAGTAGTGATGTGAAAAAAGGATTAAGACGCTTTTGAACTAGGAAAGACTCTCCTATGGGTGTACACCGCATTGCATAAATGTGTGTAAACTAGGTAAGAGTGATACAAAATAGCGTTGCAGTGCATGAACCTTAGGAAACATTACTCAGTGGAATACATAATACGCAGTGTATTGTTAACAGATCTATCTGAATCAGCCCCTGCTCCCATGTCTATGAATTCTACACTATTAACTTGCTGTTGTAATAAAATAATTGAATAGTGGCGGAAGCAGTTGCCAAAGATATCAACCATCATCATTTTCTTTTTTTGTGACATTAAAATCCTTTCTGTGAACGTACGAAAGGACAATTGAACACTGTGTGCAGCTGCATCACATCTAAACACACTTCTGTCACATGTATACTTCAAAGCTACTCTCCTCAGTGCTTATCCAGAATGACTATTTTGGTAAAAACCAGTATTGTTTTGGTTTGGAAATCAGAGTAGGTAACAAATAAAAAATACACGCAAACACCTCTCACTGTTGGTGCATACATGTGTCACCATGACGATCCACTGTGCTTCTGACAACAAACTTTCCTTAGTTACGCTCCTCTGGGTATGCATCCTAGGTCCCTTACCCAGTACTGCTAGAGGCATATCCCATTAATGAAACACAACGCCTTCATGGAAGTGAAATATATGCAGTATGCCAGCGAGCATCAAATGAACAATACTGGTACTGTGTATGCTGTACTGCTTACAGACTAGGATGTTAAGAGTGTCTGCTGGTCATGAATGCTACAGTATACAACAGTATACATACTGTTCATAAAGTATACACCAGTCCAACATGTTTACTTTCACCACATACATTGTATTGGTGATGGTGGTTGTGTATATTATTGTATACTTTGTGTGTGAGGCCTGAACCTGTTCCTGTCTCTCTGTAGGTCCTTTGGTGTGGTGCTGTGGGAGATGCTGACTGGGGAGGTGCCCTACAAAGATGTGGATTCTTCCGCTATCATTTGGGGAGTAGGCAACAACAGTTTACAGCTGCCGGTCCCTGATAGCTGTCCCGATGGCTTCAAGATCCTCCTGCGACAGTGCTGGTGAGCAGGATGGTGGGAAATGAGGTGTGGAGATGATAGTGGGGAAGTGGAGGAACTAGGATGGGTATACCCAGGCTTATAACAGGTGGCCATTAATGAATTGCATATTGCATATAATTATGTGGCCAAATGGAAGACTACCTTTAATCTTAGCTAGAGTAATAACCATGTCTGTGTATCAGACTACATTACTTAGATAGGTTTGGACATATAAATATTTCGGCATTATAGCGTCACCGCCTGGTCAGTTTGCCTACAAATGTTCTTCCAATGTTCTGATCCACCCCTGCCTATTGTTATAATCGATGTTTATGTCATGATTATCGGTCATTTTGCATTTTGTTCGATAGATTGGCGAGCCCAGGAGCAAGGAGGTTTTGGTGATAATAAAGCTTACTGACCAATGGAAATTGTTAGTGCTTCTTTCATGACATGTAAATTGACTTAATTTACCCATGATAAGTGGAGCCTAACAAATTGACACATAGGCTGTTGTGTGTGAAATTCCTTTGACATTCATTTGTTATGAAATATACAATTCCTTATGACAAATGTTAAAATAATCATAGGCGCTTTAGTGTTTTAGAAAGACGTTTTTATCCAGACACACGGACACTTTAGGCAATCATATTACGCCATGCATGCGCTATTCCACGTTAGTGAGGGTTAAAGGTGAGGTCTAGTGAGAGACACCAATTCTGTAGATTGAGTAGAAGCTGACAGATGTGAAAATAGGTGGTAATTGAATGGGGAGGTGGCAGGAAAGGTGCATATGAAGAAACAGTGATTATTTAAAAGGGAGATAAGTGGATATTTTCTTCAGCATCCCTTGTGATGATAATGGAATGAACTGCTCTATTACCCACAGGAGCTGCAAGCCAAGAAACAGGCCCTCATTCCGACAGATTCTCCTGCATTTGGATATCGCCTCAGCAGACATCATGTCCACGCCACAAGAAACCTACTTCCAGTCCCAGGTAGGCTCAGCCACTCAAAGCATTAATCCTACTCTGAGAGTTCAGCAAAGGATGTGTAGAGACAGAAGATGCAGAACAAACTCCTTGTTTTTCAGAAAAGTTAACCATTGCCACCTAGAAGAGGTTAGAGGGTGTCATTAGCATGACATTAATTCATGGTTCCCTTTGGTTAAATAAACCAATTGGCTGCTCTTCCATCCATGCTGCTGTCTGTAGCTACAAGATTTATCAGGCCAGTAAAAATCCCCACATCTGAAGGACAAGGGCCTAGTAAATGTATTCATCTGGGGGAGGGTATGTTGTTAGTAGACTACTCAGGCAGCCATACAGAACCACAGACCCATCTCAAGACACACACACACACGCACACACACACAGACAAGCATTGAAGCTAACAAAGACACAGACACATACCAAACAAACACCCACTTCCCATCGATATTTTCTTAATTTCCTGCTGTCCCCTACCTTGATCATATCTGATGATTAAAATACACAAATCTTGCTTTCCCACATATTGCTCACTCCGTATTCCCCCTGATCGTGTCCATAAGGTTCTTTCTCTTGTTTTCTACCCCCGCCCCCCACTCTCCCTGCCCACTGCTCTCCACCCAGTAATGGATTTCTCTTGTGACGTGCAGTAAGAAGTATTTGCTGTTGGAGTGTATTGATTGCTTTAATGGTGGGGAGCAGAGGGGAGATGGAGGTGGGGTTGGAGAAAGAGGACTCCATTAGCTAATAAGAAGAGCAGTGGGCATGTGTGTGTGTGTGGGGGAGGGGGAGGGGGGGGCTCACACACAAATCTAAACCCTTTAAACCCCTTTGTCCTCTGATTTGACAGGCCTCAGCTTGTCGGCCAAGCTCCACTGCACACGAGAAAGTTGCCCACATGGCACTTTCTGACTTCGTGTTGTATTTACGTCGGTTGTCTTAAGGTCGAGAGCAATGTGTTACGTACTCTCTCAATAAGTCACCATAAATATAATAATGGTGATGATGCCACACAATGAGCGGGCGGCGCGATGCTGGACTGATTGTTGTGGCAATGTGCGCTTCCTGCCAGGCGGAGTGGAGAGAGGAGGTGAGACATCATTTTGAGAAGATCAAGTCCGAGGGGACGTGCATCCACCGACTGGATGAGGAGCTCATCATCCGACGCCGAGAAGAGCTCAGGTTAGGAGTGGCTGTGGGACTGTGGTGTCACACCACATTATAGTGTGAATACGGAGACAGTGGGTAACTATTGGCTCATTACATCAACACCTCCCCCAAAATAATGAATTATTCCCCCCACCCCCTTCAAACCCCACCACCCACAGCCTGGTATTCTGACAGTAAAATGATTGTGCTCATTCCTTGCGTATTTACCAGTAATATTTATTGTTATATAATGGAGCTGATAGGGAATCGGAAATTGGTCAGATTACTGGATCAGAAAAACATCAAAGCTACATTCTCTGTGAAGGTAGTACAACTATATTTGTTCCAGATGGTAATTTTTGGGTCAAGTATTCATATAAGCAGATACCTTTCTATCCAAAGGTAAGGTGTGGATTAGGCAGGTCTGGTTATGGATTAGGTAGGTCTGTGTCCAGGATTGATCCCCGAACCTTTTGGGTGGCTGGATGTCAAACACCCAGACCACACAGATATCTCACCCATTCCAGTTTATTTATATAGTAAGAAAAGGTCTGAGTGAATGGTATATAATGTTGCAATATTTGGTATTTACCGTACATTTGGTCTAAACTGCATTTACATCTCTTTCCTCAGGCATGCCCTGGATATCAGAGAACACTATGAGAGAAAACTGGAGAGAGCAAACAACCTGTACATGGAGCTCAATGCTGTCATGTTGCAACTGGAACTCAAGGAAAAAGAGCTGCTCAAGTATGGATACGCTCAAGTATAGATGTGCTCTTTATCTTGTTAATGTCAAGTGTATTTGGTTGTATATGCCCATGTCAGGCAGAAAAGTGCTTCGCTGCAGCCTTTGACATCCATTAAATCAATACTGTCTTTGCGTGTGAATCTCAGGAGGGAGCAGTCACTGGATAAGAAGCACCCTGGCTGCTTCAACAAGCACCACAGCACCAGACAAGGAGCCCCCTCCAACTCAATGGAGAAGCTCATGAAGAAACGCAATGTACCTCAGAAATTGCCTTCACACAGTAAGAGGTGAGAGGACTTAGTGAAATCATGCACATTTAACTAAATGTACTGTACAATGTTAAAATATTAAAGGTACAGTAAGCGATTGTAAGATAATACTTCACCAAATGTCTCCTCGCGGTCCGCATGACCTCTTCTGTGCATGCTGAAAAACTAATACGGTACTTCTACACAGCCCTGGCTGTTTAAATAAGAACAATAACAACATGGAGCAGACTGACCCACACAATAATATGCTAGCCATTGCAATGCATTTCCAATGTGTTGGGCGGAGCTTCTGAGGGAGCATCCTATAGCATTCAAGAGTGATGTGTGTGGTGCCATCAAGTCTAAATATCAACAAGCTTTCTCCAGAATGACTTACTATACCTTTAATGTGCTAGACATCTGATTCTAAACAATGAGTCTGCCTCAAGAGAGACAGCGCTCGTATCTCCCCTCAATATTAAAATGATTAGTTATTAGTTTGGCCTGGTCTGACTGTCTTATGGTGCGGCATCGCCGTGACACAGAGACAGCGTTCAGCTGCAGCCGGTTTGCCCGATCTCGGATTGTAAATACATTAGAAACTAAAACGTGTAAATTCTTTGACCACCGTCCGTTTCGGCCTGGAATGGACCAGCCGTTTGGGAGTTCTCCTGAACCTCCCGACGGCCAGTCCATCCCTGCAGAGAGCCCAACAAAGACTGCAAAAATGTAACGCTCTTAACCTTGTCATACATACACTACATGTGACATCACCTGACACAATTTCTAAGCCAATCAAACACAACAATAGCAGTAACTGTGTTATGCCTGTAGATGGTGCTGCTCCCAAAGTACTCTAGCGTTACATCTTTTACATATTTTCTAAAGTGAATGCTTCATCCGGGTTCCCCTCCTCTCCAGGCCCGACCTGTTGAAGTCCGAGGTTATCCTCCCCAAGCTCGACTCCTCCATGACTCAGGTCACCATCCCCAGCAAGGGCTCTACCTCCCCCGGCCGCTCACGCAGAGGGAAGCCTCGCTACCGCAAGGCCGGCAAAGGCAGCAGCGGGGAACTGGCTCAGCTGAAAGCCACACTGTCCTCTTCCTTAGCCCTGGTGAACAGCACCTCCTCCCTGCCCAGCAACAAGCAGCACCTGGACCCCAGCGTGGCCCTCAGGGGCCTGCAGCACGACATGCTGCTGAAGAAGATGTCCTCCTCCAGCCCGGACCTCATCTCAACCACCCTGGAGGCCGAGGGTCGCAGGAAACAGCAGGACAGGCCCGGGCTGGAGAGGGGAGGCAGCCAGAGTGCCTCGGCGGGACTGGGGAGCGGGGGCGGCGTGGGTGGCGGCGGCGGGGGCGTCGGGGAAGGAGCCCCGGGGCGCGGCCCCGACGTCAGGACGGACGACCCGGCGGAGACGCCGCCGCGCAGCGACACGCCCAGCGAAGACGCCGTGCCCTTCTCCAGCAGCCCCGACTCCCCCTGCGGGAGGGGGGCCGGGGCGGGCCGGGGGTGCGCGCTGGCCAGCGCCCGCGCAGCCCCGGACGGGGAGGACAAGGAGGAGGCCGCGCTGATGATGCGCTCGCCCAGAAGCCAGCGGCGCCTCACGCCATCGGCGCTGCTCTACAGGGCAGCGGTCACGCGGAGCCAGGTGAGATGTTAGGCACAAAGGGTGATAGGTGGGAGAAGGAAGATAGTGTCATATTGGTATATTATTTAGTTTGACGCGGGTGTGCACCGTGTTCACGAGACATACACAGATATCAGCTGTAGTATGTTACTGACTACAAACCACAGCAACAGCTGGACATCTGTAGTTGTAGTGTGTCAGTCTCAAACTACAGCCAAACTGTCTATAGTTGTTGTATGTGAAACTCAGACTACAACAACAGCTGGACATCTGCAGTTAACCCTTGTGATGTCTTTCGGGTCA